>JAPPVO010000007.1:66532015-66702015 GCA_030407325.1 Camellia japonica | reverse complement strand
TGTATCTCTCTATAATTGTGGGTGTTTTAGTGCAATATCCAATTGGCATGTTAATATGTGCTAACAACCCATTTGGATTGAGTGATTTGGAGAGAAAAGAAAAGCAATCAATATCTCTTCATCGTAATCACTTGTTTAAATTACTAAAGAGGAGATAAGGAGAGAAATGAGGAGAAATGGAGAGAAATTAATTTCTCTTACAACCCACTTTTTGCATCTCTCCAATTTGGAGAGATTGAGGGAGAAAAGAAATGAGATGATTACTAATTTTATATAATACTAAAATTGTCCATCTAGATAATAAAGAAAGAAAAACATAAATAGGTTATTTTAGTAATATAACCTATAAGAATTTCTTTTCTTTTCTTTTATGTAGTCCATCCAAATAAGATTGGAGAGAAATCACTTTCTTTTTCTTAACAAGAGAGAGAAATTACAATCTTTTCTCTCCTTAGTGAACACATCATTTTTTTTTTTTCTCTCCTACATATCCAAACATAGTGTAAATCTGATATTGGAGTAGAACTTCACCATGCTTAAATAAATCATATTTTGTATTTCAAGGAGTGTGCTAGAAAGAAATATATGCCTAAAAGCTGGACTGGAGATTTTAATGCAAAAAAATCCTGTTGCATTCTACACGCTATTTTTCTATTGTGTTTTTGTGTTGTTTAATCTTTTGGTAACGGGTATGTATCTTATGCAAGTTTAAATTTTTTGAATCTGGTTTAAAGAATTTGTAAACAATGACTTGTATTTTCAAACCCTAAGTGGTACCAATTTGTAAATAAAAACTGTGTTTGCCACTAAAATCTTGATCTCCCTTGATGCTTAAAATCTGATTCTATTACTTTCTTGTAAAGGGGTGGTAATTTTTTTCCTGTAGACGATCTAGGCAATGCTTGTTTACTGCTAGTTACTTTCACAAAGGCATTTATTTCGTACAACCCACAAATAAAAGATCTGTTTGAAGTCTTATCAAGAGTTGTTCGTTTGTATGCTAATGAGGGCACATCTTCCTTTCTCTACCAGAAAAGAGAATTTGAAATACATCTTGAAGATTATGTAGTTTTTTCTAGAAGTAAATGAAATGAAGCATTACTCTCCTTTTTTAATTGGATTTTGGCATTTTCTCTTTCATGATAGTTGCATTTGCATACAAAATGGTATGAATTTTGGAAAAAATACTAAAACTGGGGCCGCAGAGTTTATGTGTAAAGGCATCGTCTGGTGAATGCAAGATTTGTCTTTTGTGGCAAAAGACAGGTACACCCATGTATGTTAAATACATAGACCTGTATGTTATAAGCTATAATATCATACTTGTATTAGTAGAAGGTTTACTGTATGTATAATATAATTAAGCGAAAGGTCCTTAACTTTATAATTTTATGATTCATCGATTTTTAGATCTTACTAGTGAATTTTGTGTTCCGTATTTGTAATTTTATGCATGATGAGCTATCCCAATATTATTTTTTATTTTTTCCTTTTGATTTCCCCTAACCTCGTCAGCCTCCTTGTTTTCTTTTGTGAATAATCTCAACCTAGCCCAAACCCATAGGCTATAGTGAACTTAGAGCTTAGAAATTTCGTCCGTCTCCTTGTCATTTCTCTTGCCTCACTATTTGCTTAGTTTGATGATCCGCTATGTTACACGGACTTTTCAAAATAAATCAAATACTCGTGTCGGACACTCGACACTCGGACAAGGATATGTGATATGTGTCGGATACTTTTCAATGGACACTTCTTATATAATTATATTTAACACTATTATTATATATACATATAGTTGTATGATCAGACATACGTTCATACTTATGACTTTTGCCCTGGCATCTAGATAATTGATTAGGTGAGTGTCGAATCAAGATACACACCAACCATCCTTTGAATCTCGAAGTAGGATCTTGTATTATTCCTTCTTTTGAAAAAAAGGTGAAGAAAGGTGTGTAGCTAATAAGCATGGGCATGTACAAACATTGACACTACAATTTTCAAAAGATGCAGAATACAACATGTGAGGGACACATGCAAAATATGTAGTTTTATATATTTATTATGTGTCATTTATGTAAATATTTCATTCAAAAAATATAAAAAATGCAATATATAATTAATTTCTAACGTTTAAAGACTTAGAAATTAATGAGAATAAATCGACCGACCAGCTAACCAAATCAAGCCTTAAGTCCTATCAAATGGGGTTGGCTACATGAATCTTATTTCTCCACGTGGCTCTATCAAATGTCATTTCGTTAGTTAAATTAAGTATATCCATATTTCTATTTACAACGCTAGCCAACGTTAATCTAGGCCTACCTGATCCCCTAACACTTCCATCTACTGTCATTGTATCGCATCTCTTCACTACTGTCTCTGTTGATCTCCGTTGAATATGACCAAATCATCTCAATTGATTCTCTCTCAACTTATCTTCTATCGGTGCTACTGCTACCCATTTCCCGAATACACTCATTCCTAATTCTGTTTTGTCTAGTCTTGCCACACATCCACCTTAGCAGCCTCATCTCAGGTACACTCATCTTATCTACATGTTGTTTCTTGGTTGATCAACACTCTATCCCATACAACATTGTTGGTCTAATAGCCATTCTATAGAACTTACCTTTTAGTCTAGTGGGTATTCGTTTATCGCACAGTATCCCAGGCGCATTTCTCCACTTACACCATCCCGCCTTAATTCTATGGGGCACATCCGCATCAATCTCTCCCGTTGTTGTGACAATCGACCTGAAATAATAAAAATATTCACTCTTAGGCAGTTCTTGGTTCTCAATTTTTACTTCTCTGCTTTCATTGTTACTGTTACTAAATTTACACTCCATGTATTCTGTGTTAGTTCTGCTTATTCAGAATCCTTTAGATTCAAGTGTTTTTTTCCAAATTTCCAACTTTGTTAAGTCCTTCTGTAGTCTCAGCCACTAGCACGATATCGTCTGCAAAAAGTATCACTATGCCACGTCATTTTAAATATTTCTCGTTAACTTATCCATAACTAAAGTAAAAAGATAAGGACTCAAGGTAGATTCTTGGTATATCCCTACAGTGATAGGAATTTCATTTGTCTCTCCAGCAGACGATTTAATAGTGGTCATCACCCATGCATACATGTCTCTAATCACATCAATATAACCTTGTGTCACCCCTTTCTTTTCTAACACCCATCATATTAAATCTATATATATATATATATATATTTATTTATGGATTTTTGTTAATGTGTGCCCTAAGGGCATAGGAGGCGTAAAAAGATTGCACATCCAGCATAAAAGTGAGTGCAATAAATAAAGTATAATCTTTTTATTATTGGATCCCAAATTATGTTCAAATGTGTAGTGTCTTTTATGTGTGTAAACATTTGACAGTGTGTCCCTCAAATGTTCAAAATTTGTTTGGGTCTAGTTTTATTTTATCTAAGTTATAGTACTCGTTTGGACATGTGGCCAATACATGTCGAGAAGTGTCCAATGAGTGTCATTGCAGTATTTAACGGATATGTTGATTATTGTTGTGATTTCTAGAAACTAGAATAGTCTGTGGGAAAATTATGCTGGACCACATTGAGGTTTGGCCTTTTGCTGTAAGACATAATGCTGTATTGTCTACCTATGGTAATAATTATTTGAAGGTTCACCATCACTTACATGTATACAGCCTAGACTGGAATGGTTTTTCTTTTTCCAAGTGTTGTGTCCTTTCCCTTTTTTTTTTAAAAAAAAAAAAGAAAAAAAAAGTAGTGACTTTTTCCTTCTTAATGTGGTTTGATTTTTCTTCAATCTGAATGGTAACGGCCTTGACAATAGAGTCGCCCATAGTATTATAGAGATGCATTCCAATCATTGTCGTGTTATCTTGTCATAAATTAAATATTTATTTTAGTAATTTACTTTATTATTTTGGCATTGCAGGGTTGGGAGGCAGGTGGTGAATGTTCCCTCCTTCATGGTGAGGTTGGACTCGCAGAAGCACATTGATTTCTCACTAACGAGTCCTCTTGGAGGTGGACGTCCTGGTAGAGTGAAGCGAAGGAACATGAAGGCAGCTGCCAAGAAGGCTTCTGGTGGTGATGGAGATGAAGAAGATGAAGAGTGAGATCTAGCAGCCAGTGTAGTTTATCTTGGCAATACTAGTAGTAGTAAGTGTTGCCTAGAATTTCTTCAGCTATTCCTGTTTGGTTCTGTTTTTCCCTGTACTGTAGTTGGTTTTTTGTTTTGTTTTTTTGAGAACCTTCAGTATAGGAAGTTTTGCATGTTTTTACCTTTATGCTTTTTTAAGAGAAAAATTGATGGCTTTGTCCTGAGTTATGGTAACTTGTTATGCAAGATTCAGTATTTACTTTCATGACTTCTGTGAATGGCTTGGGTAGTCTTATTTTGTAGAACTTTCTGGGTCTTGGGGTGGTCTGGAGATTGGTTGTTAAATGAATGGGGTTATTCTGTTAATTTAATGCCTGCTTTGTTCAGGGATAGAGCTGTAAACTAAGGTACTGAAGCTTAAGGAGCTTCTATTTGCATACTTTTCTAGTAAACTTCATTTTCTTAGTTTTTTTAATTACGATTCTGTCCCTTGACCCAATGTCATTAACAGCCAAATATACATACTTTTCCTCTAGCCACCTGCACTGCCGATTGCCAACCTCTGTTGCTCCCCACCCTTTGCCCGCCATCACTACCTACAACCACAGCTACACTAGTGGCCCCCAATCTCTTCTCACTGCACCCCCTTTTCGTCAACCACTGTCACAGCTGCCTAGCTCATCTCCGCTGCCCGACTGCAACCATTGTAGCCCCCAGCTTACTCGACTCCCCATCCTTGTAGTACCCCTTACCATGGCAATGCAGCACCCTTGCGGCCACATACTCCCCCCGTGCTGTGAGAGGGTTTTAGTTTTCCAAATCTAGGGTTTCAGGAGGGTTGGGAGTGGCAATAGAGTGCTGTGTAGCAAAGGCTGGCCCTAGCCCAAGATGAGCAAATCGGCCCCAAATAGTTTTAGCTTGGTAGGTTTAAAAATAAATGTCCAAATTAACTGATTTAATTTTACTTTCTAAATTAGAGATCCTTAGAGCATCTCTAACTCTTCGTTACTTTCATTTAATTTAATTTTAATTTGGAATAAAAAAAACTTGATTTGATATAAACTCTTCCAATTATTTTATCAAAGTTTCTTTAAATTCTTTTTTTTTTTTTTTTTGAGCACCTTTAAATTCTTTTTAAAAATTCTTCTCTTACTGCAAATTTTTGTTTTCACCAAATTTGATGATTTTTTTTTTAAAAAAAAAAAAATCTCCAATGCTTTACCTTTATTAAATTCTCATTAAATTCAAATTTGATAAAAAAATAAAAAATAAAATAAGTTTCTCTATTTGAATTAATCAACATTTATGAAAGGGTGTGGGCATTAGTAAAAACAAAAAAGTACAAGTACTTATTAGTTACCATTTTATTTTAGTTTTTAATGATTATGTATACATTAATAATATATATTCTTAAAAATTAACTCAAAAAATATATTTATATATCTCATTCATTTAGGTATGATTCATATTAAATTAACTTTCAATTTACATTATACACGTTTAAAGTAAAATTTTAAAGAAATAATTTATTTTTTAATACATAAAAGGCCCTATTTTAAGATTTTAACTTGGGCTAGGAAGATGTCATGGCCGGTCCTGTGTGTTGTAGGGGTAGGGAGGTGACGAGTGTTGGGGTGGAGAGTGAGAGGACAAGAATGGTTGAAGATGATTGGGGAAGGTAGCTCTGGCGGCGAAAGTGGCTGCAGTGGGTGGTTGAGGTTAGGGTTTGGGTTAGAATTTAAGATGGGGGCATTATGTGGGATAAAATGTTGTGAATAGAGCAAAAATCAAAATGTGTGCATGTGTGAGAAACAATGTATATTGAGATAAATTGTAATATGTAACTAAAGGCTCATCGTCATATTCGGCTTGTTAAAAGAAGTTAGCTCAAGATGACTCATTTCGTGAATAAGTCACATTTGAATAAATTGTTACTTGACTCAATGAGTTTATATAGATTACAAAAATCAAATATCTAAGTTGGGCTCATTATTGGATCAATTAATGCCATCTCTTTTGGTATGTTATGTATATGTAAAAGCAATTGCTAAATAAATTCAAGGTAAATCACATTAATTTCTTTGAGATTTAGAAAAAAATATAGTAAATTTTATAGTTTTAACATAATTATATTTTATATATAAAAAAATAATTACATTAGGTTTTCTTCAAATTTTAATTCATATATCATTTAACTCAATTTTCATAGTCTTAACATAATTATATTTTCCATATAAAAAAAATATATAATTACATTAGGTTTTCTTCAAATTTTAATTCATATATCATTTAACTCAATTTTCATCAATTATTCATTAGTTGTTAAACCCTTCACCATTTTTTTATATAATTTAATTCTAAATTCGAGTAAAAAACTTAATTTGATATTCACTATTCTGATTATTTCATCAAATTTTTATCAAAATCGTTTTTAAAATTTCCTTCTTATTCCCAAAATTTTCTTTCCATCAAATTTGATATAAAATAAAATAAAATAATCTCTCCATCTTCATCTTTTTAAATTTTCATTAAATTCAAATTAAATGAAAGATTTGATGAAAAAATGACTTTCTATTGATTTGATGAACATTTAATGTAACAATTGGAGATAATTTTTAAGCACCTTGAAGAAAACGTGAAAGATTGGATATGCTTTTATATGACAAAAAAATGATGGTGTGAAATCTTTTACATTAAAATATATATTTCACATTGATTATTTTTGTGTCTTCACACCACCTAATATTAGTTTCATTCTACTAAAAGAAAAGTTAGTGTAATTATGTTAAAATTATAGAATTTGTTGTATTTTTTCCAATTCTTGAGAGTAATTACGGACTGTATTATTAATATAGAAGTGTAATTTATCCTAAATTCAATGGATTACATTTTTTTATTGTTTTGTGTGGCTAATTGATTTGGTTGACAGGGATGTTTGGTTTTGGAATTTTTTAAAATAATTTTTGAATTTTTAATTCGCACTTTTGCAGTAAACTTTTTAAATAGTTTATTAATCAATATATTTTAATTTTTAGATTTACTTAATTTAAATATATTTAAATAGTATACAATTTTATGATTTAAAAAAAAAATCATTAAGTACTAAAAATAAAAAAATTTAATACATTTTAAAATTTTTTGTATAATTATATTTTTTAAAGATTTTTTTAAAAATATATTTAGATTAATTATATTTAAAAAAATAGATCAAAATTAAAAAAATGCAATTTGAAAATTCAAAATCGAACAGAGATGCCATTATAACAGGAAACTACATGTAGGTGAGAGAAGGGAAAAAAATTTACAAATACATGGGGTGCAAGTGTATCTGTGGTGAATTGCAAATAAAAGATTATGAGGAGTATAAGTGTCACTTACACCATTTCCTGTGGTGGTAATTTTTTCCCCCCTTTTCTCACCTTATAATCCCTGTGTTATGTATTATAGTCTGAAATTATCCCAAAATAGTAACAAACATGGCAGGCATTGGCATTTTTTTAATCTTTCCCATTATAATTTTTTTTAAAGTAGACTTTTTTATTTTTATTATTTTTATTTTATTTAGAACATGGGAAACATTATATTAATAAAAGACAATAACAATATATAATCAAGATCCCAAAGGGTCATCCCAACCAAACAACAAAACAACAAAACAAACAAACAACAAACAACAAAAAAGAAAGCCACCAAAAAGAACAATTACGATCCAAGGAAAACCACCGATCTGCTCAAAGATGTGGTCTGAAAAGCACGATCTGCTTGAAAGCCCGCTGTCCCCGTTGACGTCGTCCCCATCACTGCTGCCTAACTCCGCTCGTTGCTGCTGAAAAAGGAATGACACCCACAATGGTGTGGGGAAATGGTTGAGAGAGGAGAGAACTATTGTGGGTATTGAAAATTAAAAAATCTATGCCGAAATTGGAAGAGAAAATTCTCAAAACTCTAATTTCGGACATAAAAAGTCCAAATTTACATGTATATCTATACTCTAGGAATGTAGATCTACACTTTAAAAATGTAAAAAGAATCGTCGAAATGTCACCATAGGATCACCGGAGCATTGCCGGAAATCTCTTAGAGATCTCTCTCTCTCTGGGCTCACATACATACAGAACTCTTTGAGGTTTAAAAAAAATATCGTAAATTTTATAAGTTTGATATAATGAGTTTTCTTAAGGTTTTAAATAACAATTCCTTTTGATAAAAAATTCATTAGTTATATAAATAGAAAAATGATGTCATGTTTTTTAGATTAAAATATATATTTTACTTTATTTATTTTTATGTATTCACACCATCTATATTAGTTTCTATTATTTTAGATTTACTAAAAGGAAGGTTAATATAATTATAACAAAATTGCATAACTTTAATATTTTTTTTCAAATCTAAAAATAGATCAATGTAATTTAGCTGTTTATTTTTATTTGGCACGAGATGGTTTTATTATTTATTTATTTTTTTATGGTTAAATTAAAGGGCGTTGAGGCCATTAAGTCTATTTTTGAATCTTTTGGGTAGGCCCCAACTTTAATCTTTTTGGATCACACAGACACAATTTATCTAAATGGACAACTATCTGTCGAAATTATTCTATTTATCTATCTGTTAAAATTCATCAAACTAAGGCCCTGTTTATTTTTAGAGGTAGAATGGAGGTGATTGATAGTAAGGGGATTAATAGTGAGGGGATTGTTAGTGAGGGGATTAAGTAAAATTGTGTTTGTTTTGATGATAGTTGTTAATGTAGGGATTGTTAAATTATTTTTATATAAAATAAATATAAAATAATAAAACAAATAAAAAAAAATACAAAAACATTAAACATTAATGTTTAAAAAAAATGCCCAACATTTAAAAAATTTTAAAAAAATAAAAATAAAATAAAAAATTTTCAGAAAAAAATAAAACAAATAAAATAATGATTTTTACTTAACAAAAAATACAAAAAATTAAACATTAATGTTAAAAAAAAAATGCCCGACATGTAAAAAATAAAATAAAAAATAAATAAAAATAAAAAATTTCTAGTCCGCCGAATTATTTTTCTAATACCAAGTCCTGGAGGCCCATCCGAATTCTCTTAGGGAGGCCCATCCTAATCCTGAGCTTACTATCAATCCCCTCCCCATCTCTCAAAACAAACACAATATTAATGAGTCCCATCTCACTACCAATCCCAATTCCTCCTCTAACTCTCCAAACAAACGGGGCCTAAGTATCTATTGAAATGTGACCCTTATCACTCATTCAATAACCTATATGTTGATTATCACACATTTCTCTACCTTACCACCACCACCACTGCCACTGGTCGCCAGTCACCACTATCGGTGACTTTTCTAGCAACTTTCCTGAAGCCCGTGACTTTTTCGGCTTCGGCAATTTTTTTCCGCAACTTTTTTTGGCATATCCTTATCACCAAACAAAATTTTATTTTAAATCTAATGTCTTATACTCCCTTTAAGATGAACTTTTTACTAATTTTTCCTAAATTAAATTGATCGCCTTTGCGCTTTCATTTCAATTTTAGGTTGCCTCCGCTTTTAATTATGACTTGTAAAACTAATCAATTTACTTGAAATCTACTCAATTTTTATGTAAAAAATAAAAGATAAAAATACCTTTAGACGAATTGAGAAGTTGTCCAAGTCTAAGTGCAAATTTCTTGAATATTTGAGATTTTCTTTTTGGAGTTAGGTTCATTAATTTGTTAAAATTAAACTTTGTTAACATTTTTGGATAAAAATTTAATAATATCAAAATAAATAAATTATATGATGTGAGAGAAACAAAGAAAAGAGATAAGATAATTGAGAAACTGATACGTTGCTGCAGTAGTCTTATCATTTTTGAATGAGAAAAGGGAAATGTAAGATTTTGAGTTGTCTTACTTGTGTCTGTATTATATAATGTGACTATCATCTAACACTTCCGATTATTTAATGTTATTCAACGACTAATAATTTATACATATATATATATATATATATATATATATAATATGTCATATATACAGTATGAGCTACGAATTGTCGAAGTTGTCAAAATTCTGCCCAAGCTTGATCTGAATTTAATTTGGACTTCTGAATTTTTATCCAAATCCACATTGAATTCAAAAAATATATTGTCCAAACCCTTAAAGAAGTTTAGGCTTGACTCGGGTTGGGTTCACCCAATTTATAGATAAGAGATCAAATTGGTTGGCTTACATATTGCCCTCATATGCGATGCTACCTAGGGTTGTATAAAATACCACCCAATTTGTATCGATCCGCCTGCTAACCACGGGTTAGTTTGAATCGCGGTTTGAAATTTACAGTTTGCTTTTAAAATTGTTCCGCTCCGTTATAGTTAATACACACACACACACACACACAAATGCACATGCACATATATGTATATATATATATATTTACCTCTAATGAAATTTCAAAGTAAAAATTAGTGCGAGAGATTTAAGATGTGGAACTTGTTGTAAATTAGTGTTATATATATGAAAAATATTATTGTTGGCTATATATTTTGTATAAGCTAATCGCAGCTTAACACGTGGCTCGTAAAGGGTAATTTGGGGTGTTAATGCAAGTCTCTAGTTAACGACAGATACGTGGCAGTTTGTATTGGTAACAATAGATCTACACAACATTGGACCAGTTAGAAGGCACAAGGTGACGTGGCCCAACGGTTACTCACAATTCAAATTCAAATTTAGGAGGGAAGTCCAACTGCAAGAATAACATAGTGGAAGCAAACTGTTCAAGGCTATGACCAGTGATCATAGAAGGGCATTTTGATGGCTAGAAGACCACTTTGATAGTTACCATTAGAGGGTATAAATAGAAGAGAAGGCTAATAGAAAAGGACCCAAACTCAAATCCAGAAACCAATTAGTTACTATATATTTTTCTTTCCAGTTTTTACATTCCTGTACTGCACTTCAGTTCTTAGGAATAGTTCCAAGTAGTCTGTTGCTGTAAAACCCTTCGAGACTGTGGAAGTGCGAGGGTATCATTGTAAGTTCTTATTATTTAATAAAATTCAGTTCTTGAAACTGTTTTTTATCTATTGTTATTGTCAATATCTTTAATTTTCTCCTAAGTAAAGTCATCAATAAAAGTCATTTTCATTGAGGCTAAAAGAATTTCAACACAATTGTTTGATAATTAGTTGGCAATTAAAATTTCTGTAAAGACTTATTAATCCTTACTGGCACACTTAAAATTACATTATTAACATTCGAAAGCCAAAAAAGCCAACATATATTTTTTGGCACGCCCAGTGGGACCTTTAAAATGGCTAGACGTCAAGCAAGAAGAGAAAATGACCACCTCGAAGAAGGTGTAGAAAGAGTTAATATTAGAGGAGAATGTTGAGTCACATCCTGAAAATGTGCTTGCTTCAAACAATACTTCACAGTTGGTTGAAGAAATCATTACTTCAAGGTATACAACCCAAGTCCAGGATATTGGGCAAGGCCAAGAAGCTGGCCCTTCGACTGTCTCATCCACACAACTAGTTAATCAATGGGGAGGTTTAGTGGATATTATGGGATAACAGTTAATGTATACAATATAGAGGTGGGCAATATCCTTTTTAGATCGAATGGAAACATATCAACCACCCATCATTAGACAAGCTGAAGAAAACATAAATCTACTTCAACAGCAATTGGCTCGAAATAGACAGCCTATACAAAATATTGGGCAAAACAATGGTCAAACTAGTAATCAAACACCTAAAAGACCAGTACCAATGCCTTAGTCATGGTATGAGCACCTTCCTAGAATGCCAACAGGCCAAAACATGTCTATACCTACTAGCGAAGCCATAAATATTGGTGAAGTAGGATCAACACAAGGAACTGGTAGAGCATATACTAATCCCATGTTTGAAGTTACATCCGGGGAGTTGGATGGGATTCCTGCAATTGGAAGAGAAACAATGCCTATTGCCCCTCCAGCGGTTCCTTTTGCAATACCTTTTGTAGGCCAGATGCTTGCCCAAAGGGATCAGCCATATCCTCAGTCTTACCAGGCACAACAGGGACAACTAGTCCCAAATATGCCTTTGCCTGGACCAAGGGGACTCCAAGCACAAGTGGTTCCTCCAAACCTAGTGTTTGCTCCCCCAATAGTGGCTCAATTAGCACCAAACATGGTACCTAGAGACCATATTGCTAATGTAGTAAGAGAAATTTGTGGATCCATGGCTCGGGGGGTCCAGACTCCTGTCTATAGAAAACCTTACCCAGAATGGATAGATAGATTGCATGAGTACCCAAGGGGATATAAAATACTAGATTTTGCCCTTTTTTATGGGAATGGAAGCCAATCAACCATTGAACACATTGCCAGATTTACAGGCCAATGTGGTGAGTTTACCAATAATGATTATATGAAACTACGACTTTTTCCAAATTCTTTAACTGGGATAGCTTTTGTCTGGTACACAAACCTTACACATGGTTCTATTGAAACTTGGCAACAAATGAAGAAAGTGTTTCATGCCCATTTTTTTCAAACAAAACCTGAGGTTTCTATGGTAGACTTGGCAAGATTAAGCCAAAGGCCTGATAAGAAGGCTGCTCAATTCATTGCCAGATTCAAAAGAGCATGTAACAAATGTAGGGTCGTTTTACCCAAACCTAAATTTGTTAGATTGGCTCACAATGGGCTAGAATTCAGGTTTTGAAAGAAGTTTTATTAAATAGAGTTTCGAGATCTAGTGGAGATCTAGTGGAACTCAGTTATAAAGTTTCTAGATATGAAACCTTACTTGAAGAAGAACAAGACTGAAGCAATGCATCCTATAGGACCTATTATAGGGACCCTAACTTTGAAATTGACGCAGCAGAGATCATAGGAAAAGAACCTATGACTTGTGAAGCATTGATTCATAAAGATAGTACAATTGACCAACAATTTAAAAAGAAAGACCTTCATAGGAACTATTTTTTGACATAACAAAAGAAAGTGACATATTTGATCATTTGCTAGCAGTACATTTCCTAAAGTTTCCTAAGGGAGTTAAGATCCTAACTTCCGAAGAACTTAAAGGAAAATTGTACTGCAAATGGCATAATTCTTGGTCCCACTCAACTAAAAGCTGCATTGTTTTTTGAGACAGGATCCAAGAACAAATTCGGAAAGAGAGACTGAAATTTCCAACCAAGACTGAAAAGGCCATGGGAATTGATACTAACCCATTTATACAAATTGGAGAGGTAGCAGCTAATGTTGGCATACCAGATTTCCAAAATCTCTCTTTGAAGGAATTGGAAGAAGTCAATGTGCAAATGCATGTTGTTGGCTAGGCTACCTTCAAGAAGAACACAAAATGTTCACTAGCTAGTGGACAAAGCTTTGAAGGTCAAAGGGATGGCTCTAGTGGGAAAGCATTGGATGATGACTCCCTTGAAGTAGCTGTAATGCAGAGAATGTGTCCTGGATGCAGGTTGAGTTATAAATGGCTAAGGGGGCTCCCAATTGATGGGAAACAGTACTATAAAGATATGCAAAGAGACCGCAAGCTAGCCAATACTTATGGCAAGAGGCCATTTCCAATTGGTTCTAGGCAGCAGCCACCCTTGGCTGGGCCTCCAAACACCAGGAATCTATTAAGAGACCTCTGGATGAGATCAGGCCACATAACTACTACAAGACAGTCAGCCAGCCTGAAAGAAAGCCTGAATTTGGCTCAAGACAAGACACTAGAGCCAATGATTGGCCTTCGAAAATAGTTTCAAAGATAGTTTTAAAGACAAGAGTAGCAAGCCCAATAACCGGAGCAGTAGATACATGGGTACGAGGGGTACCTGATTGGTTTGTTATGAAAAACAACCCTAAAATGATACCTACCCAGGAAAGGGTTTTTGGAGGAAAGGAAAGGATGATCAAGCTCCCTTTGGTAGCCCTAAATAATTAGGTATTACTGAAAACCCAAAGACAAGGGAACCAGATATGGTTCCTGAAATCTCCAAGTCTCAGAGAAAGAAAATCTAGCGAAGGTACACCCAGTACCAAAGAGATTTGAAGGAGAATGAAGAAAGTATTTCCTTAGCGCAGTCAAGAGGCCAGACAGGAGAAGAAGGTTCAAAGCCTGGTCTTAAGATTAAAAGGAGTGCCAGTAAAGAACAATTGGCCAAAGTTCATGCTGAACTAAGAGCCAAAGAGAGATCCAGTCTAGCAGGCCTCGAAAAGGCCTTGATGGAGACCAAGAAAAGGTATTGGCTGAAGAGGAAATGTTCGAAGCTTTTATGGCTGAACAAACCTTCATGGTTGAAAAGCCAACAGAGGTAGACCACCAACAAACTGCTTCGAAGGAACCTGCTAGTACTGAGGTACCATAATGCAGTATGGAGGATGCTTTCCAAGCATCAGAGCAAACCAATATGGAAGGAGAGCAAACACAACCAGTTGTATAATTTGGCTCATTCCCTCAAATGCCAATTAATATGGTTTATGTACTGCCTCAGGAGTTTCAAGCTGAGGAGGAGAACCAAGAAGGCCATGAGGGTGATCCCATTTCAGTTTCCAGTGAGGATTCACAAACCAGCATGGTCCAAGATGAATCTGAGGTGGCCAGGCCCATGGAAACTAATGAAGAGAATGAAGAGGTAAGTATTAACCTCTCATACCCCTTCGAATACCCTACAGTATCCATGACCTAATATGTTAGGCCCCTGTACATTAAGGCTTATTTCGATGGAATAGAAATAGGCAGAGTATTGGTGGATAATAGGGCAGCAGTGACCCTGCTTCCGCGATCCTCTTTGAAGAAGTTGGGGAAAAGAAATCCCAGGTTGATCCCAACAAGCACTACCATTACTGGTTTTGCTGAAGACAAGCAGATGGCTCAAGGCATTCTGTCTATCAACCTGAGTGTGAGAACCACAGACTATATGACAACATTTTTGGTCATAGATAACAATGCCAAATATAACACTTTACTCGGGAGGGATTGGATCCACACAAACAAATGTGTGCATTCTTCTTTGCATTAGAAGATAATGAAAGAACTAGGCAATGAGGAAACAAAGGAGATCGATGTAGATCCACAACCCTTTATTGCCTGTGTAGATTTTACAGAAGCCAAGTTGTACACTGAAGGGGTGGTACCACTTAGTGTACTAAGGAAGTCTGATGTAACAGCCGAAGTAATGGCTAATTGTAGACGTCCCCGAACGTCCCGGGAGGGAAATCCCGTTTTGCTCATTTGGGCTCACTACAGTTCAGGACTCAATGTCACGGTCCTGTATCTAATCTCGCAGAGTGCAATGCAAGACCGATGAATCATCAAAGAGTCCAAATCCGGCAAATCGTTTTGAAAAATAGATTTTTGAAAGAAGTGCCAAACATGGACTGCTTTGCCAGATACAGAGTCGCCACCTAAATATTTTATTTTGGGGAAATTTAGGAAACCCTGACTCGTTGCCTAAGGCCACGTGTCCGTCATCACAAAAGTTGCCTCGGCTCGGGAACTTGGGTACGATTGGGGAAGGTCACTTCGTGAGCACCCTCGCTCTCCCGATCAAAGATCGGCCTCTACTAACCATGATATCGAGTTTTGAAAACATTATGCGTTCTTATTCCGGTTATTAGCCTAAATTTACTACGTGATGCGCGCAGCATACAAGTATAGACTGGATCGTCTGAGTTGGAACAAAACATTTCATGTTTATTTTTGAAAGCGGTTTGCTACTCGCAAGTAGGCTAAAATGTGGATTTGCCACCCTCAGGTGGGCTTTAGAAAATGAGATGATTTGCCACTATCTAGTGGGCTTAAAACTTGTAATCAATGAATTGTTCCAATCCAAATAACCCAACCTTCACCCACAGGCATTCAGGCAGTTATATCATATAAACACATAGCCTCATAGTAAGCATGCTATCATGGCAGTCACTCACACACATGCAAGAATGCTAAAGCATAAATACTTGCTAAAGCATAAATACTTACCGAGTACTCCAAGCCAAAACAGAAACTATGTTAGAAATCAATGCATGATCCTAGTTCATGTTAAGATGCCTAATGCAACACATACAGGTATGCAACTAAGATAGGCTCGGCTATTCTAAACATGGCATATGAAATGCAACAGATAACATGTATTCAACTTGGAATTGAAATACAATGTAGTTAGTATGATGCGCCGAGCCCGGTGCATGCAAGACAGATGAATGGATGCACACATGTGAGCATAAGTATGCCAATTGAAACATGCCCTAATCTAACCATCATAAGCTGGTAAATAAAAGGGAGAAAGACGTGGGGTTGGAAGACATACATCACACGCACGCACACTTATTACAATTGTGCCCTCGCTCGGAGGGTCCAAATAAATAATACAGTCCAAATAAATAATTAACTACTCTGCTAATTAAATATTACAAAACCCTAATTAATTAACAAATTAATCTAGGAAAGCAAGTAAATCAGTATGCAAGCCATGGACCGCCTCAGCTCTGTTCCGAATGATGAATGATGCATGCTTGAGTTGCTTGGCGCGGAAATCCATCGCGATGCCCCGATTCGCCTCTGTTTGCAAGTAATGCCGGAATGCTGTGCAAAGCTCTAGAAAGCTGCTGATTTCTGATTTGCTGCAACAGAGAGCAAGAAAGGGGCATGGCAAAGTATTTTCACATATGTATGCATGACTGCTCTTCAGGGAGTGTAGTCCTCGATCCTCGTGCCACCAATCACGCATCTCGATGTATGATGGCCGAGGAGTCGAATTGCACGACTCGATGTGAAATGAATGCACATGAAAACACAACAAGACCTAAACTCCATCATGGGTGATCTGGAGTGTCGGCGACCGGGAATTGAGACACGTTCCGTCACTCGGAGTACGAAACATCCCTCGTTTCCAATGCTTGGGCTAACTCCTATCCCAAACACAATGCAAATGAGATGGCATACACAATGCGACTAACATACAACCTAGCATACGCAATGCTATGAAATGGCATACACAATGCTCGATGTAACATGGCATACACAATGCTCTAACATGCAACCTAGCATACGCAATGCTATGGACCGAAATGGCATACATAATGCGCGATGGACTTACACCAACATGAATGAACCTCAGCCACACTCACATCAGTGGCCATTGGATGAAAATGAGACAACCGAAATGCATGCACACATGCACGAATACCAAGGATCGAGCCTAAGGCATCAAATGCCACTCTACCAAAGCATGACAAGGGATGAAAGATGGCATACAAACATGTAATTTTCAGCACTGAAATATGATGCGCAATGGTCTCGAATCATGGAAATATGGCACCCAATGCATGAAAGAGGCCCCGAAACTCAAAACTAGGCAAATGCATTGAACTATAATCATGCAAAGCAAGCATTATTTGATCATGAAGTACAAAAATAGAGCCAAGGCAGTCCCAAAATATGCACAATATTAGTTCAAAGCATGGCCAAAAAGTGCTAACATGAAGGGCTAAAACAACATGCAACCTAGACTAGTAAGCATGGTTTACATGGCATGTATATGAAGCATAAGAGAGGTTATCAAACCAGCCCAAAACAGTAACATGACATGTCAAATAAACCCCAAAAACTCACTGAAATGAGGTTCATGCATGCAAGAAAAGTGTGTTCCTTTGAAAGGCTACAAGAGGGGTTACTCCACACATGCATCAAGGACACTTAGCATGGCAAAACCAACTCCGGAAATCAATTATGACAGCCCTAAAACTCACCAAAAAGGCCCTGAAATGGGTCAAGGAAGCATGCAATGAAAGGTCCTCTTGAAAGGCCTTGAGGAGGATTGTTCCACACATGCATGAGGGACACAAAATATGGTCAAAGAGGCTCTGGACAGAGCTAAGGCAGACCTTGAAACTCACCAAATTGGGCCTAAAAAGTGACTTCACAACATGCAAGTAAGGGGCCCTTTGGAAGGCCAAAAGGGCCAACAAACAAAACAAGGATAGAGGGGGTCACCCCCCTCTGATTTTAGCTCTCAAAAACATATCTAAGCCACTGAAAATCCACTGGATTTCAGTGGCTAAGAGGCCAAACCAAGGCCAATGCGAATGCTCTAATGCATAGCCCTAATCATGAGGAAATGAAGCATGCCAAGAGGAAGATGACCCCAAAAAGAAAAATTTCCTTAATAAAACTTCAAGAGGGACTCAAAATAAGACTTTTTTTAGTTCATGGAAAATCTCGAAAATGCTTGCAAGTAAGGCTAAGATATCATGCAAAATAAGCCCTAAAAGAGAGATGAAGCATACAAGGATGTAGGAGACCTCAAACAAAAAAGTATCCTTAATCAAACTTGAATAGGAGCTCAAAATAAGACACTTTATAGTTTATAACAAAGCCCAAAAATTCTTGCAAATAGGGCTAAGGTATATAGAAAAATAATGCAAGAAAAGGGGAAATGAGGACTTACCATTGTAGCACAGCAATGTAGCAACTTCTGGACCAAGAAGGTGAGTCTTCAACCTCTGAAAAATAGCTTCAAGGTGCTGGAATGAATGGTGGAGGTGGTAGGCTATGAGGTGTAGTGTAAATGGCCAAGAACAAGGGTGTTTTGAGCTTGGATGAGAGAGATATGGAGAGTTGTATGTATATGCCTCAGTTGGTTTTTTCTAACCCTTGAAAATGGAGGGGGAGTGTTGGTTTTATAGAGGAGAAGAGCCAAGGCTTCTTGGAGAAGCCTTAAGAGGGGTGCAAAGCTTCTCAAAGAAGCTTAATCAAGAGGGTCAAGCTTCTTGAGGAAGCTAGACCAAAAGGGTTAAGCTTCCTCAAGAAGCTTGACAAAAGAGTCAAGCTTCTCCAAGAAGCTAAGCAAGGGGGTCAAAACCAACTAAAAAGGATCAAAAAGAGGGCTAAAAACTCGGACAGTGGGTCAAATGCTTCACAGCTGGCACAGTTGTGAAGCACTTGGGAAGGCCAAAAAGCAGAAGGTAGGCCGACCAGTTCAAGTGGTCGGCCGGCCACATGCCCTGGCCGGCCGACCAGGGTTCAAAAGGGTCAAGGTGAATTTCTGGTCGGCCATACTAGAAAGGTGGCCTCCCAGATGAGTAGAATACAGCTGCAGGGTAAAAAACTAGAAAAAGTGACCCATGAGAGAGGAAAACCAGCTTTTTAGCAAGGTTCAAAAGGGGCAAGAAGAAATACTGGTCGGCCTACCCATATTGGTGGCCTCCCAGGTGTGCACAACACAATGGTGGTATGAAAAACCAGAAATTACAGCTCAAAAGTAAGAAAAACCAGCTTTCTGTCAGAAAAACCGGCTGGAGGAGAGAGAAAATGGTTTTCAAAAGAATTGCTGGTCTCCCACCATCCTACCACCTTCCTAGCAATGAAACAAAGGTCCATACCAAAAATGAACCCAAACCGATGCAAAACGAGGGTTCGGGGGCCAAAACGCGCGGCCCGGGGTCCCGAAAACAGGCTGTTAAGCACCGGAGGTGGCGTATGACCACGGAAGTGGTCTCCCGGGCCACAGTGTCCCTCTAAGGAGAGGAAACAAGGTGTGTGCCAAAAACCGGAGCAAACGGAGGTAGTTAGGCGGTCTCGAACCGAGGTGCACGGCCGACGGCTCCGAAAACCGGAAACTGGCCTCCAAACGGGAAAAATGGCCTACGACCACGAAACATAGGTCTACGAGACCTCTCCCTTCCTTCGGGAAGAGAAAACAGGACCCGGTTCGCAAACCGAGGCAAAACACAAAAGAGCCCGGAAGTCCGGAGGCAAGGCTCGCAGCCGAGACTCTGAAACTCCAGAACGAGCACAATATGCACTATCACCGAGCGCTCAATCGGTGACGTCTGAGTCTTAAGGTCGGTCAAAAATGGGGTGTCTACAGTTGCTCCTCTTTGACAAAACTCGAAAGTCACAAGTGACGGGAGTGAATGTCAAAGCTCAGAGACGACCCATTTTTGACAAGGCCGAAGACTTAGACAAACAGGCGAGATAAACAAAGAGATGATGTGCCCGCAGGCATGCCCGCAGGCTGGGGCAAAATGCCAAACGACGTGCACAAAGCCAAGCGTAACTCACGATTATGCCAAGTAGCAAGCTGTAATGAAGCAAATATTCACAATAAATGCAACAGTTTTAAGCAAGAATGCAATGCAAATCAAACTACATTTCATGCAGTAAGGATCATGTAAATAAAGCTGTAACAAAGCAAACATTCACAATAAATGTGACAGTTTTAAGCAAGAAGGCAAATCAAACTACATTTCATGCAGTTATGATGAAAGAAGATTATGCAATCTTGGCGAGCATGTGCGATAGATACACAAAAGTGAAGAGAGTGTGATAGATACACAAAGTGAGCATAGTGTGATAGATACACAAAGCGAAACGAGTGTGATGGATACACTAAGCAAATACGTGATAGATACACTAAGCGAACGTGTGTGATGGATACACAAAATGAATGCGTGATAGATACACAAAGTGAGCATAGTGTGATAGATACTAAAAGTGAACACAAAGTGTGATAGATGCACTATGTGAAGCAAAGTATGATGGATACACAAAAAGTGAACACAAAGTGTGATTGATGCACTAAGTGAACAGAGTGTGATTGATACACTAAAAGCGAACACAAAGTGTGATAGATGCACTAAGTGAACAGAGTGTGTGTGTGATTGACACACTAAAAGCGAACACAAAGTGTGATAGATGCACTAAGTGAACAGAGTGTGATTGATACACTAAAAGTGAACACAAAGTGTGATAGATGCGCTAAGTGAACAGAGTGTGATGGGTACACTAAAAGCGAACACAAAGTGTGATAGATGCACTAAGTGAACAAAGTGTGATTGATACACTAAAAGCGAACACAAAGTGTGATAGATGCACTAAGTGAACAGAGTGTGATTGATACACTAAAAGCGAACACAAAGTGTGATAGATGCACTATGTGAACAAAGTGTGATTGATACACAAAAGAGAATGAAGTGTGATGGATACACTAAGGTAAATGAAGTGAATATGTGCATGATAGATACACGAAATGAGGATGTGTGTGATAGATACAAAAAATGAGAATGTGTGTGATAGATACAGAAAATGAAAGAAGTGTGATTGATACACAATAAAGAGAGTGTGATTGATACACTAAATAAATGAAGTGTGATTGATACACTAAGCGAATGAAGAAAGTGTGATAGATACACTAAGGGTGAATGAGGTGTGATTGATACACTAAATAAATGAAGTGTGATTGATACACTAACTGAATGAAGTGTGATTGATACACTAAATAAATGATCTCAAACGGAACTTCTTTGAATGAACCGTACATACAATATCGTGTATGAATGAGAAAGAAACTTGAGAGGTATAATGCAATACAATGCATGATGCAATAAACAAGCATAGCGGCGCTTTAGAAAGCACCTCATGGGGTGAGTGGCGATGAACCGCTCTACTCTGACGGGGATCTCCCCTCGTGCTCTTCGAACACTTACCATCAACTGACAGTACAAAGGCTCTGAAATGCTGACAAGGGTTCTTCACGTAGAACACTTTGGATGCTGCCTTTCTTCCGGATCATATTCACAACTTTCCCTATTCTCCAATGGGGTGACAGACTAGGTTGGTTCAGTATCCAGAATTGAGGTGCATACACGCTATCTCAACCTATGGGGCTTCCATACAGATTTCAAGCCGAGGACACGCCTCTAGGTATTTAAACTAGACTTTAGTCTCGGAAATCCCGAATCTTTGCATTCTAGGCAACAGCCATTCGAACTCTAGTTTCTACCGTCGCAGTTGGTCTCCTAGGAACTCATTGCAAACACAGTCGAGATGCCTCTGGCAGGGAATGATACTCAGGGAGAGCACTTCTGATTGCCATTCTGGCTTGAAGCAGACTTGATCTTGAGCTTGAGGTAGAGGCACACTCATACTTCGGAGTATTGGCAAGACCTGAAGAGGTACACACGGAATGCAATCTCGGAACTTACTGAAGTTGAAACAAACTCAGATACCCGACATTTTTCCTCTTTTCTTTTGCTTTGCAGTTTGGAACCTATATAGCTTCAGATAGGTCCTGGTTTTACTGTTCTCATGTGGCCTGGGTTGAATCCTGCAGTTTTATGAAAGAACAGATCCTGTTTTGCACAAATGTAGAGAATGGCACAGCACTCGGAGCACAAAACGATTTCATTTTTGAAATTGAGAGATGAGTTCTTGACCGGGGTATTGAGCCTACGACTGAACACAGCGCACTACGACTCAACAACGGAAAACAAAAGGTAAACAACCTAAACACATTGAGTAACACTCGAAACAACTCAAAACAAGAATCTAGATAAAACAAAAAGACATGACACTCAGACGTGCACAGGGAGCCTGTTTCTATGGGTATTATTCCCACCCTTTCTCATTTGTGATTCTCACATCACTTGGCCCTCAGGCTCTTTTTTTTTCTCTGAAAAAGCCCTTTTCCTCACTTTTTCTCTCAGCGCACATCTCTCTATTCTTCAATCTCTCATTTTTTTTATCCCTCCCCTGGGTGGTTGATGGATAAACAAGAAGTTGTGGGTTCATGCCCAACATTATCAGCTCGCGGCTATTTTCTCTGGTGACGTTTAGTCGATGCCCTGGATGAGGGAGTGGAGTATCTTGATCCATTCCAATTCGTGCTTCGCACTTGGCTTGATACCTCGCTGCTTGGAGGATGAGAGAGCTTTCAGCCCTTTGTTGTTAGCTTCAGTTGTGCCCTTTTCTGGCAGGTAAAGTGCCCTTTTTGGCAGGTAGAGTGCCCTTTTTGGCAGGTATGTTGACCATGGGGAAAAGACAGAACACCTGACTCAACTGTGCCCCTAGTTCATCATTTTGACCATTTTTTGTTTTTGGCTTTCTGTTAAAACAATTTTGACCAAAATGAGAGTTAGATTAACATGCTTGTTCAATTTTCTGATTTAAAATCATGCAAGTTAGGCTATGAGCACTGAAAATTTCCCTTTTTTGGGTCCAAGAAATGGTCTAGTTTTAGAAGAATGGAATAATTTTCGAGAGAATTAGTCAACCTCATTAAAAATTCTCAAAAACTATTTTTGCAAATGGTCACTGCTCAACGAGCACAGAACCTATTCTTGAGATGCACAACCTCAGATATGAAGGAAAATTGCCCTTTGTCGGAACGGCACTGCATGGCAACGGAAAGTTGCCCCTTGTTTGAATGGCACCGCAGCGCATTGTAATCAGTCTTCAGAGTGACGATCACAACCGAACTCTCAGATACAGAGAAGACAAAGATGACCAAAACCATCACATGGACACAATCGAATTTGAAGTGTTTTACGGCTGGACTTCAGAATGAAGTTGCCTACGTATCCCAAAGATGGGAATCAAGCCTTACGTAGTTCGGGGTTAAGGTACACTCGGGTATTAACCTCTCCTTTTACGCTGTAACTTTTGCCAAGGCCGCCCTTTCTGGGTTTTCAACCTTGCGAGCTATGTTTTTCTTTTCTTTTCAATTCTTTTCATTTCTTTTCTCCTTCATCTTTTCTTTTCATTTTCTTCATTTTTCTTTTTCTTTTCATTCTTTGCATTTTTTTTTCTTGCTCTAACTTTTGCCTGGGTCACCCTTCCGGGTTTTCGGCCCAACGAGCCTCTCAAGGGTAAAAGTGTAGCTTTGTCCATGTCAAATGGTTTTGAGATCTTGAAGTCATCTCAATCTAGGAGAATGGCTGTTGTTCGCTAATGATGCAGAAGTCCATCCAATGGAGGGTGAATTTGCCCCTAGTGTTGCGGATAGGAACTCGGTTGTCCTTCAGCAATGTCTTTTTCTTTCCTCCCTTCTGGGGTTTGGCATTCTTGCCGATCTTCATTGATTTGTGGAATGATCCATCTTCGGCTCTTCGAGCACAATCTGGCATCTTTTGCCCCTAGTTCGAGGGGTGCTTCTGATCTAGCTTTGCAAGCTTCTTTTGACGACATCCGATCTTCTTGATTTGACTTCCCTGCCCCTAGTTCGAGGGCTGCTTCTGATCCGGCCACACAGGCCTTACATGGTGGTTGACCGTTGAACATTCTGAATCTAAGTTCAAGGTTCAAAAGCAAAGGGGGGTCGAGTCTCGAGGCTGAGAGCGATCCTAGGCTGCACAATCTCAAGAGCGATTCCACACAGGTCTTCGCAGGACCGCGCAAAACATTTTTTGAAATTTTTTAAGAAAGCGACAAATCGCTCGCGCTGAAGACAGTGCGGAACCAATCTGGATCAAGCCAGGATCCTTCCCAGTACTCACACTAACAAGCATGATCTCATTCGTTAAGGGCTCAGCATGCCTCTCTTTCTCTCAATTGATCAAATTTTTGCAAATCCCGAGGAATTCCTTCCTCTTTGTTTTCACCGCAGTGTTCAAAAAGAGTTTTTTGAAAAACTTAGGTCGATGTAATGAATTCAAGGCACAAAAGAGCAGGTGAAAAGCACTGCCATTTCATTCAAGTTTGCTGGCACAACAGGCTCAAAGCAGAAACAAGCACAAAAGCATGAAAACCACAGCTGTTTCAATTAGATCTTTTGGTGTAACTGGCTCCCCGGTAGAAACAGACTCAAAAGAAAACGAAAAGACAAACACAAAACAAGCAAGTGATGTCCGAGGTAACACCCCCGAAAATCACCCGACTCTAACAAAACAGGACTGACTCGATACAACAAGACAGACCAAACTGACTCAGTATGAAAAGACTGACTCTATGTAACGGGACAGACTCTAGACGACATAATAAAAACGGACTCAATACCCGAATCAGAAAGCACAAAAACCAGCATTCACAAATGTTCAAAACAGTGCGTGCCATACGCCACATCTGGAGTAAACTGAGTGCCGCCAGCAGGTGGTTCATCCCTCGATCACATAGTCACCTTATCCCCCGTAAGTTCACTGATCAAGTGCCGATAGACTTTGCAAGACTGGTGCGGCGATGACCCTGTTGTCAAACAAATCCTGTACATCATGGCGCAGACGAAAGCAACTATCAGTGTCATGACCGGTTTGTTGATGGTAGGCACAGTACTTAGTCTGGTCATGCTTTGGAGGGAGAGGATCGGGTAGAGGCCGTTGTTCCAACGGTTTTAGATATCCTTTCTGGAGTAAGGCCTCTAGAGCCTTTGACAAAGGCATATAAAGTGGGGTAAAAACCCTCTTGACTCGAGGTGGATATTTGGTTTTTTGCGAGCTACTTCTGGACGCACCGGTGAATGGGGTAGCTATTTTTGATGTGGTGGTGGTGACCATGCCCACTTCAGAAGATCTTGCAGCTGCATCACCACTGGTGGTCGCGTTCGAACTGCGGAAAAACGCCCTCCTGGGCTGCTCCTTCTCCTGGTCAATGAGGCCGTGCCTCATAGCGTCCTCGATTTGCACCCCTATCTCGTGTAAATCTGAAAAGGTAGGTGTAGACACCCCATTTTTGACCGTCCTCAAGACTTGGACGTCACCGTTGGAACGCTCGGTGATTATCCGTGATTGTGTTTGTTTTGAGTTCCCGGAGGTCCCGGCTGCGCGTCGTGCCTCAGGACCTCTCAACCGGCTTGTTCTGTGCTTGGTTTTACACCAAGACTTGTGTGTTTTTGCATTTGAGGGTAGGGGGAGGCTTGTTAGCCATCCCTGGAGACCACCGGCCCTTCCCTACCATCACCGGCACTCCCTTTTGGCCATCGGCACTGTTTTCTCAAACACTTTGGCCGGTCGGCACTGTATGTTGCCGACCGGCACTTTTTTGTGCCGGTGACTGTTTTGGCCGGCCGGCTTGCACCCTTTGAACCCCTAGGACATGGTGCATGCCAGCTGTGCCAGCTGGAATGCACCATCACATTCCCCCGTGCACAGGTGTGGCCATTTTGCACCCTTTGCACCCTTTGCACCCTCTAAGCTTCTAGAAGCTTGCACCTTTGGCCAAGCTTCTTGGAGAAGCTTGGCCAGCTGTCTTAGCTTCTCCAAGAAGCCAAGCCCCCTTTGCCCCCCCCTTGAACCTTTTTGTCTTGCTTAGCCATTAAGTCTTGGCTTTAGTGTGCCTATATAAGCTCATTTCATCTCCCTTGAGCTAGGTTAGAATCTTTGAAGGCAAAAACCAGAGATATATCTCTATATCTCTGATATACATCCATATATATCTATATCTCCCTCTCTCTCATCCTTGTGTGTGTGTTTTAAGCCTAAAAGGTGTGTTTTACCTTACTTTTGCACCATTGCACACACCATTACACCTTAGCTCGAGATTGAGAGACTTAGAGGGTTGTTTGTTGAAGTTTTGGACTGACTTTGATCACTAGAGAGTGGCTGGACCACCTGTTCTTCAAGGGATCTTCAAGGGTAAACTCTTTACTTTAGTTTCCCCATTCTTGCAACTAGTTTCTACCCCTCTTGCTTTGTGTTTTGAGCTTTGTCTATAACTGAAATAACTCTTGTTTTTACTTGCTCTTGAACCTTCATTAAGGTCATTTTGTGGTTTGAGTAAAGGCTCACCCTTTTAGGCTTTGTTTGGCCATTTTGGTGTCTTTTTGGTAAGGCTTTGTTTACTTGGTGTTTTTGGTCTTCTCACCACTGAAAACCAGTGGGTTTTCAGTGGTGAGGAAGGTGTCTTGAAGTCGTATATAGGGGAGGGACACCCCTCTCCCCTTTGTCCCTTGCTTGCCTTTGTTTTCGGCTCACAACGTAGCATGTATGCATACTTGTATTTGGCTTCATTTCAGAGTTTTCTTGGGTGTTTTAGGTCATATCTAACCTCTGTCCAAGGTTGGATTTGTACCCCTTAGCATGCTTCCCATACTTGTTTTGTAATGCTCTCTTATGCTTAGAAATGAGCCATGAGTTTAGGCCTTGTTTCTTGCATGTATTAGCATAACTCCATGAAGATATTAGCCTCATTTTGTCATGTTTAAGGGCTGTGAGTCACTGATTTCGCCATGTTTGGCATGCTTAATGTGGTTGTTTTGCATTTTAGGCTTGTAAGCCTTGTGTATTTTGGCCTCTAGCATGTTCAACTTAGACCCTCCTCATGATTTGGCATCATTTAGTATCTTATTTCAGTCCATAAATCATGTTTGTATGTTTGCATATGTGACCTATTTCATGCTTTAAGGGTGTCCCCTTTCATGCCTAGGAATAAACCTTATGCATGCTTGTACATTTAAGGCATTTTGGGGCTGCCATGTGAGGGGATTTGGGTGTCATTTTGCATGCTGAAAATCTATTTTTGGGTTGTTAGATTCGTGCCATGAATGGCCATGTTGGTGGTAGTGGAATGCCCCTTATCTATGTCTTGGTTTAGGGCCCATTTGCTTGCATATTTGCATAGGTGTTGGTCCACCATTTTGGGCACTTTTGCCACTGTTTTAGGGAGGTTTGAGGGCTGCCCCATTGTGGCTAAGTCCATCATTGCATGTTTATTATATGCTTGTTGCATGTTTGATCCATTAAGTGTTGTAGCATGATGGTCCTATGCTTGATTGGCCCATGTTTGCATGACCTTTGCATCTTGCATGCTCTAGCATTTTGCATGCCTAACATGATAGTTGCATAGCATTTGGTGTGTTAGCATCCTAGTTGTCATATTACATCATTTGAGCCTTGTTGTGTACAAGCATTCCATATCTTGGTTTGGGGTGTCAAACCAAGTATAAAGGTTGAGAGAAGTTCACACTACAAGTGGTGCAACTTGTCTCAACTCTTGGTCACCAAGGCCCTTGACCAACACATGATAAGGCCTTGGTTTCATTTGTGTGTTTGCATGCATTTTTACATTAAAATGCAATCTTGGTTTCTTAGGCTATCATGCACCAAGATGCATAGTTGATGGCCCAAGAACTAAGGGTCATGCTCCCTTGAGTCCCAAACATGATAGAAGGCAATGGCCGTGCATACATATGCCTAAAAACCCATGCCATGTATTGCTGGTCTGCTGCTGCTGTCAAACTGTCCCCTGCAGGAACTTTCTGCCGACCGGCAGTATAATGTGCCGACCGGCACTATATTTTCAGCCGATAGCCTCCAGAGCAGCCGGTGGTCAATTTAAGTAGCTGGTGGTCATTTCCTCTAGCCGGTGGTGTACTGCAATTCATTTGGAAGATGTCCTAGGACTTTGGCAGTTTTTCAGAAAGGCAGGGCAGTGGAAACAGAGGTAGCAGTGGTGTGGCATGGGTTTTCCGGGCGAGTCGGATTCAAGCATGCATCATTCGCGTATCCCGAGGCAGGGCTGGGGCCCCTTTTCTTTTATGTTAATATTAATTTGATAATTAGAAATTTCTGTAATAATTTATTTATTCTGTATTTGGACTGTACTATTTGGGACTGTATATTCTTTTGGTCCCTCTGTGTGAGGGCATAATTGTAATAAGTGTGGGTGAGTGTGGTGTATGTCTTCCAACCCCCATTTCTTTCTTCCCTTTTATTTACCTGCTTATGATGGTAGATTAGGGCATATTTAAAATTAGCATACCTTATGCAATGCATGCGTGCATCCATGCATTTGTTGACATGCACCGGGCTCGGTACATCATACAAACCGCATAGTATTTCAAATCTAACTTGAATACGTGTTACTCGTGCATTTCACATGCCATGTTTAGGATAGCCGAGCCTGTCTAATTGCACTCTGTATGCGTTGCATTAGTCATCTTAAACATGAACTAGGGCATGCATGTTTACTAACTAGTTCATTATTTTGGCACGGAGTACTAGGTGAGTTTTTATGCTTTAGCATCCCACATGCGTGTGAATGTTAACATGACAGTAGGTTTACCATGCGGCTAGTTGCTTATGTGATAAACTGTTTGAATGCCTGTGGGTGGAGGTTGGATTGTTTGAGTTGGAACAAACTCATTGAAATCCGTGTTTTAGCCTACTTACGAGTAGCAAAATCCAAAGCATCTTTCAAAACAAACGGATATGCAATGTTTGTCTCCAAATTAGGCGATCTAGTCTATACTTGTTTGTTGTGCGCATAACGTAGTAAATCTAGGCTAATAACTGGTATAAGAGCATGTAATGTTTTCAAAATCGGATATCACGGTTAGTAGAGGCCGGTCTTCGAACCGGGCGAAAGGGGGTGCTCATAGCTGACCTTCCCCGATCGTACCCAAGCTCCCGAGCCAAGACATTTGGTGATGACGGACACGTGGCCTTCGGCACCGAGTCAGGGTTTCCTAAATTCCCCCATTAAAAAATATTTAGGTGGCGACTCTGTAATCTGGCAAAGCAGTCCATGTTTGGCACTACTTTTCAAAAAATCTATTTTTCTTCAAAACGATTTGCCAGAGTTGGACTCTTTGGTTCAAGATTTAGAACCGCAACACAAAAGGGAGTCCGAACTGTAGCCGAGGTCCCCCGCGGGCATGTCTACAGTAGGGAAGGGGAGAACAATCATTTTCTGCATAAGCTTGGGCTGGAGATTGCGCACAATCATCCGAATCTGATCTTTGTCAGTGGGCCTAGTGGTCATCATTGAGGCCTTTGCTCTCCATCTCGTCACAAACTCTGAGAAACCCTCCTTTGGTTCTTGGCGAGTGACTTCGAGATCACGAGTTGTGACCTCGATCTGTGTGTTGTAGGAGTATTGAGCAATAAAGGCCTCAGCCAGCTCTTCCCAGTTTCGTTTCACAGAGTCCTCCAATTTCGCATACCAGATTGCGGCTATCCCAGACATGGTTCAGCCAAAGAGAGACAACTTCTGAGCTGTGGTCAAACCCATTGGCCTCAAGATATCAGAAAACAGGTGGAGGTGCACCCTTGGGTCTCCAGAGCCGTCAAAGCGATCGATATGCGGCATTTTGAATCTGTCCGGCAGCGTCACAGCTGCATCGGTATACCCATCATCGATGTCCGGGATGGACTTTACTCCCTGAGATTTCTCGAACATCTTTTCAAGCTTGCTCAACTTCAACGCTGTAGGGTCCACCTCGAACTCAAAGGGAGAGTTCGGTTGATTGATAGGAGTGGGTGCCTTGGATAATTGAGGTATAATCGGGGGCAGAGCCGGCCCTGTCAGGATGTCTGTATCCTCCTGGATATTCTGAACATTTGGTGTCTCCCCGGGTATTGGATCTCTTGGTGGGGGAAGAGCTTGGCGTGAAGCGGATGCCCCGGCTTGCTGCTGGAGTCTGGTGATTAGCTCTGCTTGCTGGGCCATGACCTCGGCCTGTTGTTTGGCAAATTCCGCTTGGTGGATAGCGTCTTGCTACATGATTTTCATACTTTCTTGGAGTTGGCGCACCATCTCCTCCATCCCTACCATATTGCCCTGATCTATCTGGACTACCGGTATGTCTATCTCTGGAGTAAAAGCAGATATCTCAACCCAACTGCACACGGGTGAGAAGGATAATGACTTCTGATTCGAAGACTGTTGAACTGATGATCTGTGCCTGACTGGCCTTTTTACCCTGCCTCTGGCGAAGGGACACTGATTTGCCCTTGAACGGAATCTCTGACCTAACAAAGTCTATTGACACGAGTCCAATGAACTTGGGGGATATCGGAGCCTTCTGAAGCTATGGTTCCAAGATTACCTTGCAAAAGAGAAAACAGACAGCATCTCAGCCTGATTTCACTAGAACCATCATGAGTGAAGTTGAATGACTGTGCCCCCCCTACAGAATTCTGCCACAAGTTCTGCCTGTAAACTGATACCCTCAGGTAAAATTGATTCCCAAAACACTGGTGCTGATGCCCGCAGGCCTGATGCCCAAACTTGCAAACTGTTACGTGCATTCCTGTAGAGACGCACTCTAAAAGCACATAGCAAGCAAGTGAGAGCGAAAACACCCCTATGGAGGGGTAAGGTTTCCCTGTCCTATTTTGTCAGGAGCTAGGGTTTTACTACGCACGCAGCGGTTTCAAACAACCTATCCTAGTTTGGAATGGTCACTATGGATTCCGAATATGCACTAGGTTGAATGGTCAAAAGGGTGCCCCGGTAAAACCGGGGTTTGTGTTCCCGTCGTGGCAGAGCCCGCAACTGGTCAGCCTTATGGCACGCTTCGCAAAGGGAGCCTCCGGCAAACCGTTCAGGAATAGCATACGGCAAACACGGTGTCCTAGGCGCACCAGTGCAAATGCAAATGCAAAGAAACAAACAAGTGCAGTCAAAACCAGATATCATGAGTTCGAGTCAAGTTCTCTAAATCCCCAACAGAGTCGCCAGAAACTGTAGACGTCCCCGAACGTCCCGGGAGGGAAATCCTGTTTTGTTCATTTGGGCTCACTACAGTTCAGGACTCAATGTCACGGTCCTATATCTAATCTCACAGAGTGCAATGCAAGACCGATGAATCATCAAAGAGTCCAAATCCGGCAAATCGTTTTGAAAAACAGATTTTTGAAAGAAGTGCCTAACATGGACTGCTTTGCCAGATACAGAGTCGCCACCTAAATATTTTATTTTGGGGAAATTTAGGAAACCCTGACTCATTGCCTAAGGCCACGTGTCCGTTATCACCAAAGTTGCCTCGGCTCGGGAACTTGGGTACGATTGGGGAAGGTCACTTCGTGAGCACCCCCGCTCGCCCGATCAAAGATCGGCCTCTACTAACCATGATATCGAGTTTTGAAAACATTATGCGTTCTTATTCCGGTTATTAGCCTAGATTTACTACGTGATGCGCGCAGCATACAAGTATAGACTGGATCGTCTGAGTTGGAACAAAAAATTTCATGTTTGTTTTTGAAAGCGGTTTGCTACTCGCAAGTAGGCTAAAATGTGGATTTGCCACCCTCAGGTGGGCTTTAGAAAACGAGATGATTTGCCACTATCTAGTCGGCTTAAAACTTGCAATCAATGAATTGTTCCAATCTAACTAACCCAACCTTCACCCACAGGCATTCAGGTAGTTATATCATATAAATACATAGCCTCATAGTAAGCATGCTATCATGGCAGTCACTCACACACATGTAAGAATGCTAAAGCATAAATACTTGCTAAAGCATAAATACTTACCGAGTACTCCAAGCCAAAACAGAAACTATGTTAGAATACATGCATGATCCTAGTTCATGTTAAGATGCCTAATGCAACACATACAGGTATGCAACTAAGATAGGCTCGGCTATTCTAAACATGGCATATGAAATGCAACAGATAACATGTATTCAACTTGGAATTGAAATACAATGTAGTTAGTATGATGCGCCGAGCCCGGTGCATGCAAGATAGATGAATGGATGCAAACATGTGAGCATAAGTATGCCAATTGAAACATGCCCTAATCTAACCATCATAAGCTGGTAAATAAAAGGGAGAAAGACGTGGGGTTGGAAGACATATATCATACGCACGCACACTTATTACAATTGTGCCCTCGCTCGGAGGGTCCAAATAAATAATACAGTCCAAATAAATAATTAACTACTCTGCTAATTAAATATTACAAAACCCTAATTAATTAACAAATTAATCTAGGAAAGCAAGTAAATCAGTATGCAAGCCATGGACCGCCTCAGCTCTGTTCCGAATGATGAATGATGCATGCTTGAGTTGCTTGGCGCGGAAATCCATCGCGATGCCCCGATTCGCCTCTGTTTGCAAGTAATGCCGGAATGCTGTGCAAAGCTCTAGAAAGCTGCTGATTTCTGATTTGCTGCAACAGAGAGCAAGAAAGGGGCATGGCAAAGTATTTTCACATATGTATGCATGACTGCTCTTCAGGGAGTGTGGTCCTTGATCCTCGTGCCACCAATCACGCATCTCGATGCATGATGGCCGAAGAGTCGAATTGCACGACTCGATGTGAAATGAATGCACATGAAAACACAACAAGACCTAAACTCCATCATGGGTGATCTGGAGTGTCGGCGACCGGGAATTGAGACACGTTCCGTCACTCGGAGTACGAAACGTCCCTCGTTTCCCGTGCTTGGGCTAACTCCTATCCCAAACACAATGCAAATGAGATGGCATACACAATGCGACTAACATACAACCTAGCATACGCAATGCTATGAAATGGCATACACAATGCTCGATGTAACATGGCATACACAATGCTCTAACATGCAACCTAGCATACGCAATGCTATCGACCGAAATGGCATACATAATGCGCGATGGACTTACACCAACATGAATGAACCTCAGCCACACTCACATTAGTGGCCATTGGATGAAAATGAGACAACCGAAATGCGTGCACACATGCACGAATACCAAGGACCGAGCCTAAGGCATCAAATGCCACTCTACCAAAGCATGACAAGGGATGAAAGATGGCATACAAACATGTAATTTTCAGCACTGAAATATGATGCGCAATGGTCCCGAATCATGGAAATATGGCACCCAATGCATGAAAGAGGCCCCGAAACTCAAAACTAGGCAAATGCATTGAACTATAATCATGCAAAGCAAGCATTATTTGATCATGAAGTACAAAAACAGAGCCAAGGCAGTCCCAAAATATGCACAATATTAGTTCAAAGCATGGCCAAAAAGTGCTAACATGAAGGGCTAAAACAACATGCAACCTAGGCTAGTAAGCATGGTTTACATGGCATGTATATGAAGCATAAGAGAGGTTATCAAACCAGCCCAAAACAGTAACATGGCATGTCAAATAAACCCCAAAAACTCACTGAAATGAGGTTCATGCATGCAAGAAAAGTGTGTTCCTTTGAAAGGCTACAAGAGGGGTTACTCTACACATGCATCAAGGACACTTAGCATGGCAAAACCAACTCCGGAAATCAATTATGACAGCCCTAAAACTCACCAAAAAGGCCCTGAAATGGGTCAAGGAAGCATGCAATGAAAGGTCCTCTTGAAAGGCCTTGAGGAGGATTGTTCCACACATGCATGAGGGACACAAAATATGGTCAAAGAGGCTCTGGACAGAGCTAAGGCAGACCTTGAAACTCACCAAATTGGGCCTAAAAAGTGACTTCACAACATGCAAGTAAGGGGCGCTTTGGAAGGCCAAAAGGGCCAACAAACAAAACAAGGAGAGAGGGGGTCACCCCCCTCTGATTTTAGCTCTCAAAAACATATCTAAGCCACTGAAAATCCACTGGATTTCAGTGGCTAAGAGGCCAAACCAAGGCCAATGCGAATGCTCTAATGCATAGCCCTAATCATGAGGAAATGAAGCATGCCAAGAGGAAGATGACCCCAAACAGAAAAATTCCCTTAATAAAACTTCAAGAGGGGCTCAAAATAAGACTTTTTTTAGTTCATGAAAAATCTCAAAAATGCTTGCAAGTAAGGCTAAGATATCATGCAAAATAAGCCCTAAAAGAGAGATGAAGCATACAAGGATGTAGGAGACCTCAAACAAAAAAGTATTATTAATCAAACTTGAAGAGGAGCTCAAAATAAGACACTTTAGAGTTTATAACAAAGCCCAGAAATTCTTGCAAATAAGGCTAAAGTATATAGAAAAATAATGCAAGAAAAGGGGAAATGAGGACTTGCCCTTGTAGCACAGCAATGCAGCAACTTCTGGACCAAGAAGGTGAGTCTTCAACCTCTGAAAAACAGCTTCAAGGTGCTAGAATGAATGGTGGAGGTGGTAGGCTATGAGGTGTAGTGTAAATGGCCAAGAACAAGGGTGTTTTGAGCTTGGATGAGAGAGATATGGAGAGTTGTATGTATATGCCTCAGCTGGTTTTTTCTAACCCTTGAAAATGGAGGGGGAGTGTTGGTTTTATAGAGGAGAAGAGCCAAGGCTTCTTGGAGAAGCCTTAAGAGGGGTGCAAAGCTTCTCAAAGAAGCTTAATCAAGAGGGTCAAGCTTCTTGAGGAAGCTAGACCAAAAGGGTTAAGCTTCCTCAAGAATCTTGACAAAAGAGTCAAGCTTCTCCAAGAAGCTAAGCAAGGGGGTCAAAACCAACTAAAAAGGATCAAAAAGAGGGCTAAAAACTCGGACAGTGGGTCAAATGTTTCACAGCTGGCACAGCTGTGAAGCACTTGGGAAGGCCAAAAAGCAGAAGGTAGGCCGACCAGTTCAAGTGGTCGGCCGGCCACATGCCCTGGCCGGCCGACCAGGGTTCAAAAGGGTCAAGGTGAATTTCTGGTCGGCCATACCAGAAAGGTGGTCTCCCAAATGAGTAGAATACAGCTGCAGGGTGAAAAACCAAAAAAAGTGACCCAAGAGAGAGGAAAACCAGCTTTTTAGCAAGGTTCAAAAGGGGCAAGAAGAAATACTGGTTGGCCTACCCATATTGGTGGCCTCCCAGGTGTGCATAACACAATGGTGGTATGAAAAACCAGAAATTGCAGCTCAAAAGTAAGAAAAACCAGTTTTCTGTTAGAAAAACTGGCTGGAGGAGAGAGAAAATGGTTTTCAAAAGAATTGCTGGTCTCCCACCATCCTACCACCTTCCTAGCAATGAAATAAAGGTCCATACCAAAAATGAACCCAAACCGATGCAAAACGAGGGTTCGGGGGCCAAAACGCGCGGCCCGGGGTCCCGAAAACAGGCTGTTAAGCACCGGAGGTGGCGTATGACCACAAAGGTGGTCTCCCGGGCCACAGTGTCCCTTTAAGGAGAGGAAACAAGGTGTGTGCCAAAAACCGGAGCAAACGGAGGTAGTTAGGCGGTCTCGAACCGAGGTGCATGGCCGACGGCTTCGAAAACCGAAAACTGGCCTTCAAACGGAAAAAATGGCCTACGACCACGAAACGTAGCCTACGGCCACTGAGAGATGGTCTACGAGACCTCTCCCTTCCTTCGAGAAGAGAAAACAGAGAAAACAGGACCCGGTTCGCAAACCGAGGCAAAGCACAAAAGAGCCCGGAAGTTCGGAGGCAAGGCTCGCAGCCGAGACTCTGAAACTCCAGAACGAGCACAATATGCACTATCACCGAGCGCTCAATTGGTGACGTCTGAGTCTTAAGGTCTGTCAAAAATGGGGTGTCTACACTAATGAGGTAGTGACACACCTGAAGCATCTAGTACAGGAAAGTGTTGATGAGGAGTTCATCATCAAAGATGCCAATAATGCCTGGTTGTAGGCAAAATGATCAAGATCAAGAAGCCAGACCATTGGCTTTAATCAAATTTTCAACATTGGACATAGAGACAATAGTCCAGAAGGTGCAGGAAGAAGATAAAGAAGCCATGGTGATTGGCTGTAGCCAGGGGCAACAAAAGGCCAAACCTTTGGCTCTTGGTAAGTATTGTGCATTGGACATTGAAACTAGAGTCCAAGAAATACAGGAAGAAGAAGTTCTATGGACAGATTTTGTCTATGAAGAAGAGAGTAAGGATGTTGAACCAGAAATGGTAGGAGCATAGCAAGATGAAAGGGTTGCTTTGAAGTAGAAGAAGTCAAAGGGGGAGTATCAGTGAGTACTCAAGTACAAGATCCCTTGGAAGAAGTTAACTTAGGGGAAGGTTCAATACAACAACCCACCTACATCAGTGCTTGGTTGGATCTTATTGACAAGAACTAGTTGTTGGTTGTATTGAAACAATATAAAGATTGATTTGCTTGGTCTTATAATGAGTTGCCTGGGTTGGACAGGTCATTAGTGGAACATAGGCTTCCAATGAAGCCTAATTTCAAGCCACACAAGTAGAAACCAAGACGGATGAGCCCTGAAGTGGTTCAAAAGGTGAAAGAGGAGATTGTTAGGCTCTTTAAAGTAGGCTTCATCAGAACAGCCAAGTATGTTGAATGGCTGTCCAATATTGTGCCTGTGGTAAAAAAGAATGGTAAGTTAAAGGTATGCATTGATTTCAGAAACCTGAATATGGCAACTCCAAAAGATGAGTACCCCATGCCTTAGTAGGTAGTTTGGCAGGACACCAGATTTTGTCTATGATGGATGGACATTCTGGTTACAACTAGATCTGCATAGAAAAGGAGGATGTTCACAAGATAGCTTTCAAGTGTCCTGGAAACATTGGCACCTTCAAATGGGTTAAGATGCCATTTGGATTGAAGAATGCAGGAGCAATATATCAGAGGACAATGAACACTATCTTCCATAATCTCATTGGAGGATACATAGAATGTTATATTGATGATATTGTTGTGAAATCCCAGTCTACGGAGGAGCATTTGGTTCACTTGACAGCAGCCTTCGAAAGAATGAGAGAGTTCAAGCTGAAACTCAATCCTCTCAAATGTGCTTTTGGTGTATCAGTTGGAAACTTCTTGGGGTATGTAGTACACAAGAAGGGAATACAAATTGATCAAAACAAAGCCAAAGCCATCATTGAGGCCAAACCTCCATCAAGTAAGAAAGAATTACAAAAAATTTATTGGTCAGGTTAATTTCCTTTGAAGGTTTATTTCTAACACTACTGGAAAAACTAAAGTGTTTTCTTCTTTATTGAAGTTAAAAAATGAAGAAGAATTTGTGTGAACAGCAGAGTATCAAGCTGCTTTTGAAGGAATCAAAGCCTACTTAGCCAAGCCTCCAGTATTGATGCTACCAAGGAGAGACAGACCTCTGAAGCTATATACATTGCTCCAGCAGAAGAATCATTGAGAGATTTTCTAGCTCAGGACAATGAAGAAGGTAAGGAACAAGTAGTATATTACCTTAGTAGGATTTTAAATTCTTGCGAATGTAAATACTCAGCAGTAGAAAAACTGTGTTTAGCATTGTATTTTGTAGCAATGAAATTAAGAAATTATCTTTTGCCTACTGTTGTCTTAGTAATTACAATCATAGATTTGGTTAAATACATGTTATCTAGACCCATGTTAAGAGGAAGAATTGGCAAATGGATTTTAGCTTTATCAGAATTCCACTTGGAATATGTTCCCCAAATGGCAGTAAAAGGACATGTTTTGGCTAACTTCTTGGCTGATCATCCATGTCAAACAGAAAGCCAAGAGATAATGGAACTTGGCACAATTGCTGTTGAACCATGGCAAATGTAGTTCGATGGATCAAAAGTCAATGGTCTAGTCGGAATTGGTGTTTTAATTAAGTCACCACAGGGTGTAGAAACCACACATGGTTTCAGAATTGATAAAGCTACTTGTTCCAACAACCAAGCTGAGTATGAAGCTTTGGTAATGGGACTTGAAATACTTATCGAATTACAAGCTCATGTAGTTGATATATTTGGAGATTCTGAATTGGTAATCGTAGCTTGCTTTTTATGCTCCTTTCGGATATGATTAGCCTTACAGTTCGGACTCCCGTGATTCTGAATCTAATTTCACAAGTGCAATGTGAAATAGATAAACACAAATGAGTCCAAATCCAACAAATCTTTTGGAAAATCAATTTTGAATAAAAAATGCCAAAAATGGACTGTATTGCCAAATTACAGAGTCGCCACCTAAATATTTTTGGAAAATTTAGAAAATCTATGACTCGTGCCAAAGTCCACTTGTCCTTCATCACCAAAGTGTCTCGGCTCGGGAACTTAGGTATGAGAGGGGAAGGTCATGAATTGAGCACCCCACTCACCCGATCAAACATCGGTCTCTACTAATCATGATGTGATTCTTATGTACATTATATGCTCTTGTTCCGATTATTAATGCTAACTTACTATGTGAGGCACACAAGTATAGACTATTTCGCTCATTTTGGAATGGTTCGATTTTATGTTTGTTTGAAAAAAAAGTGTTTTGAATATGTGTCACTTGAAAAATCGAACTCATATGTACGTTGATCCAGTCATCCCAATTCAAGCAAAACAACCTTCATCCACCGGCATTTCAAGAGATACATCAACTAAGCACTTAGCCTCATGGTATTTATGCTTGACATGGCAACAATCACATACATGTAATATGCTAAAGTAAAACCGGTCACCTAGTACTCCAAGGCAAGCCAAAGAAAACCAAAAAATAAGTAGAAAAATGCATGCTTCTAAGTAATGCAACATGACTAATGTAACCATAGAATATGCAACTATTTGGATTTGGCTTCCTAACATGGCATATGGATCCATTTCAAGACATAGGATAGCGCATGTATTCAAGCAAGAATTTGAAATTGACATTAGTATGATGAGCCGAACCCTCATGCATGCAAGACAGATGGATGCGAGCCATGGAGAATGCTAATTAAAACATGATGCTACCATTATAAGCAAGTAAATAAAAGGGAGAAAGAAATGGGGGTTGGAAGACATACAACTTATTACATATTTGGCTCTCGCACAAGAGGGTCCGAATGTCCAAGTGTCCGAATTAATTTACTTATTACAAATCTGAATGAATAATAACTAAAGAATCATCTAATTTATTACAACATTAATATTGTAACAAGAATATGTAAAGAATGCACAAGGATCGCATACGCGTCAATGAAGACAATTTTCAGAAACTGCTCTATCTGCCCTTTGTGAAATTTTTTTGTTTCACCCTCAGCCATTGCCCTCAGTTTTAACCAAAATTTCCCTGTTTACCATACATTGGAACCTAGCTGGTCCCCAATGAGACCCGTGTAGACACCCCATTTTTGACGGCCCCTTTAAGACTTGGATGTTCTTGCAGGTACATGGAAGTTCTTGCAGGTACATCCAATAATGAGTTTGATTGCCCACTGAACACTCGAAGTCCGTGGTAGAACACCACAGGTTTGAGTTTTCTAAACCCAACATCCATTTTACCTCATCTTTGGATCATGCTTGGGTCTTTTCAGGGTGAAGTTTTTGTTGCCGAAGGCTGCTGGCCATGGTCTTTGGCATGCCGGCCATTGATGAGTCTTGCCGGCCCGGCTACTAGTATTCTAGCAGATATTTTGTGATATTTTGTGCCAGCTATTTGCACAGGTTCATGCATCTTCCAACATGTGTGTGGCTGGATCTTTGTGAGGGGATTTTGTATTTTCTATATATAGGACCCCTCTCTTGCACGTGGGGGGGTTATAAAAAATTGAAGACAAAAAATCTCTCTCCCTCTAGAATTCTCTCTCTCTCTCTCTCTTGTTATTTTGTGCCTTAAAGTCTAGTTTCTCTACACTTTTGCACATCAACCCTTAATCAAACTTGACCATCTTGGGGCTGTGGTGTCTTGGAGTCTTGTTGGTGCTCTAGAAGAGGGTTTGAGCTTGGAATTTGGGGCTGATTTGTGCTGTGCTTCAAAGGTATAGAACTTACCTTGCTTAGACTTGTATTGTTTACCTTCTCTGCCATCCTTTTAAACTATTTTTGGGGCTGGTTTTGGCATGTAAAAAGTTCTATTTTTGAGCCATAAAAGTGGTGGTTTGAGTCCTTTTGAGTTAGGGGGTTGTCCACCATTTTGCTTTTTTTAGCTTTGTTAAGCTTTTGTGCCATCTTTTCTCCACTTTGAAAACAACTTTTTTGGGCCTTTTAACCACTGAATCTCAGAGGTTTTTCAGTGGTAAAAACCATATTTTCAAGTCCAAAATTGGAGGGATTAGCCTCCCCTCCTTGTGTCTTGTTTGCATGCCTAGTTAGCTTCACACTTTAGTAAGTCTTTCTAGCTTAATTTAGCTCAAGTCCAGCATGTTTTTGCTTTTTTTTTTTTGACCTGTTTTGGCTATGTTTTGGGCTGGTTAATTCAGTTGAGGCTTGTATTGCATAGTTGTAGGGTTAGTTCCTTCACTAGCTTGGTATTTTCATGCTTTAGTCATCATTGCTTTAAGTTCAAAGCATGTTTTAGTGTTGTTTTGTACTCCATTTCAGCACTTAAAATCTCTACAATCTCCCTCTTTGCTTCGCTCTTTTATTTGCTTTTGAGAGTTGGTTCAAACTTGGGATCCTTTAAGCTTAAGATTGAGGTTATGCTTAATGGTTTAATCCTCTTTGAGGGTTCATTACCAACGTCATGATCTCTCTCATGCCTTAAATTACCCCTTGGTTGACACTTCTTTTGCTTTAGAAGACACTCACCAATGGACTAATTGATTAAAGAATGGCTTTGGTAATTAAAATGAGTAAACAAAAAATTGGCAAGTAAAAGAAGCTGGATAAGCATCTTTTGTGTTGCATTGCATGTGTTCGAATCGGACGTTAATTCGAACACAAGGAAAATGAGACATTTCATACTTAAAAGTGAAGAAATGTGCCATTTTCCTTGGTCTCCATTGCCCTGGATCATGCATGATAGGTGGTGGTCTTGTTGGTCATATTTGTGCATTTATTGAAATTATACAACTTGGATCGTTGGCCATCATGCAATGAAATTTCTTGATTGGTGGTTTTGGATCCAAGAGTGCCACTTCTTTGAGGTTTTGAGATGATAAGGAGGGGTACAGTACAAATATACCCTTGGAAAAACATTTCTTTTGCTTTGTTTGTGCTCTGTTGCAGTGTGGTGACCCAAAGCATCAATGGCCGGCAAGGCCCCATTCATGGCTGGCTGTGTCTCATTTCTGGTCGGCAGTGTACATCTTTGGCTGGCAAAGGACCGGCAGTAGCCATCCATGGCCGGCAGGCCACTGATGCAATCCTTAGCAAATATTTGGTAAGTTGGAGCAGAAAGATTCTGAAGTGTGCTCAACCCTGCAAACAGAGCCTCTCAAGAGCAAAACGGAGGCCTTTTCGGGGCCAAAATCGAGCGCATGCATCTTCCACTTCCTGAAGCAAAGCAGTGGCAGCATAGTTTAATGCTTTGCATGATTAGTTAGCATGCTTTCATTTTAATTAATTAGTTTGCTAATTAGTTAAGTGTTGTAATAGTTAGTATTAGTTTACTAGTTATTCATTTGATTTGTAATAATTAGTCTAATTAGTTTAATTAGATTGGTTTGATTAACTTAGCTTAGATTAGCTTAGCTCTTATTCATTCAGACCCTCCTTCGCGAGGGCATAATGTTGTAATAAGTGTGCGTGCATGTGTGCATGTCTTCCAACCTCACGTCTTTCTCCCTTTTATTTAATCGCTTTTGATGGTTAGATTAAGGACATTTTCAATTAGCATATCTTATGTTTGCATGTTTGCATCCATTCATTTGTCTTACATGTACTGAGGCTCGGCTCATCATTCAAACTGCATTGCAATTTCAATACTTCGTTGAATTCGTGTTTAATCGCATGTTGTTCAAATTGCTTCATATGCCATAATTAGTAGCCAAGCTTATTAATTGCATTATTGCATGCATTGCATTAGGCATCTTAGCATAGTTAGGATCATGCATTTTTCTAACTAGTTTCTGTTTTGGTTTGGAGTACTTGGTAAGCTTTTACGCTTTAGCATACTTGCATGAGTGTGATTGCCATATTGCCATGATTAGCATGCTTGCCATGAGGCTATGTGCTTAAGTGCTAAACTGCATGAATGCCTGTGGATGAAGGCTTTGTTGTTTGAATTGGAATAATTCAACAAACGTGAGTTTTAAGCCCACTTCGTTGTGGCAAATCATGTTTTAAACCCACTATGTTTGGTGGCAAATCCGCATCTTTAAGCCCACTTGAGGGTGGCAAATTCAAACCATTTTCGCAAACAAACATGAGTTGAATTGTTCCAAGTCTTGCAAACTAGTCTATACTTGCTTGTTTGCATCACATAGTAAGGTCAGATTAATAACCGGAACAAGAGCACATAATATTTATAAAAGAACATATCATGATTAGTAGAGGCCGATCTTTGATCGGGCGAGCGGGGGTGCTCATTTTAGGACCTTCCCCTCTCGCACCCAAGTTCCCGAGCCGAGGCAACTTTGGTGATGATGGACACGTGGCCTTTGGCACGAGTCAGGGTTTTCTAAATTTCCCCAAAAATAAAATATTTAGGTGGCGACTCTGTATCTGGCAAAGCAGTCTAATTTTGGCATTATTTTGATTTAAAATCGATTTTCCAAAAAGGTTTGTCGGATTTGGACTCTTTGGTGTTTATCAGTTTCACATTGCACTTGTGAGACTAGATTCAGAGCCGCAGGAGTCCGAACTGTGAGGCCTTCTTTTCAAACCCTTTCCGAAAGGCGGGGCGTGAGAAAAAGGCGAGTCCAAGTTTCTGGCGACTCTGCTGGGGATTTAGAGAACTTGACTCGAACTCAAGATATGTTGTTTTATCTACACTTATGTGTTTTTTTGCATTTTCATTTGCATCGGTGTGCCTAAGTCATAGTGTTTGCCATCTACTATTCCTGAACGGTTTGCCGAAGGCTTGCTTGGAAAAGCTTGCCAAAAGGCTGATCGGTTACAGGCTCTGCCACGATGGGAACACAACCCTTGGATCTGGACTACCGCTGTACCGTTTGATCCTCCTTTCACTTCTCGTCTTGCTGAGGTACCCTTTTTGACCAATCGACCTAGTTGTATATTGGAAGCCGTAGAAGACTATTCCAAACTTGGATAGGTTGCTCACCCGAATGTAGGATTGTTTGAAACCGCTTGTTTACGTAGTGAATCCCTAGTTCCTTACGAAATTAGGACAGGGTAACCCTACCCCATCATAGGGGTGTTTTGGCTCTCACTTGCTTAATATGTGCTTTTAGAGTGAAACTCTGCAGGAATGTCGGTATTAGTTGCAAGTCTGGGTATCAGTTTTGAGGTAGAAATTTCGGGCAGAAATTAGTGTTTGAGTATAGTTATCCAGTTTATGATTGCAACTGTGTGTTGTTTCTGTCTGAGCCAAGGCGCTGTGCGGTTTCTAATTTTTTTTTTCTTTTTGTTTTATTTTCTTTTTGCGAGGAAGTCTTTTATCATTGCTTCAGACGAGTTTCTTAACCCCAAAGCACTCTAGACTCGAGTAAGGTGACTTTACCGATCCGAGGATCTTGTAAGAGGAAAGCCAGTGTTTGTTTCACTACCCCCGGTTACAAGATGGAGGAGAGTCAGGCATAATTCACCGGTTCGACAGCTACCGTCATTTAGCGAAGTCCAGTTTTCTGCTTCCACTTCAGTAAGAGAGTATTTACCTATTCAAATGGCTCAGTATCCAGCCGGAATAGAAGAAATGATCCGCCACCTCCAACAGACTATGAAGAACATGCAGCTAGATGCTGCCCGGCAAGCCGATATCGCAGCCCACCAAGCCGAGGTAATAGAAAGGCTTCAATAACAGCAGCCACAGCCTACAGTGGCCTCAGCATCACATGCACCCCTAGCAGGAATCCCGGCACTTAGGGTCACCATTAATGTCTAGGAAAATGCGGGCATTCCGACAGAGCCGATCCCATCCCAGACCTCCAAAGCACCGGTTTATCAAATGGAGGCACCGTTTGAGTTTGAGGTTGACCCTACTGCGCTGAAAGTGAGCAAGCGAGAAAAGCTTTTTAAACGAGCTCAGGGTGTGAATTTGATCCCGGATATAAAGGATGGCTATACTGAGTCGGCAGTGACGTTGCCAGACAAATTCAAAATGTCGCACATAGACCGGTTTGACGGTTCTGGGGATTATATGGTCCATCTACGACTATTTTCGGACATTGTACGACCCATGGGTCTCACCAAACTATAGAAGTTGTCACTCTTCGGCCGGACCCTGTCGGGTATAGCGGCCATTTGGTATGCTAAGTGTGAAGAGAAACTGGGAGGAAATGGCCGAGGCCTTCATAGCACAATACTCCTACAATACTCAAATCGAGGTCACAACTCGTGATCTCGAAGCGACCTGTCAAGAGTCGAAGGTGGGCTTCTCGGATTTTGTCACCTGGTGGAGGGCTAAGGCCTCTATGATGACCACCCGGCCGATTGAAAAGGACCAGATCAGAATGGTTGTCCATAACCTCCAACCAAGACTGTTACAAAAGATAATAGTCTTACCTCTATCTACTTTTGCTAACCTCCATGAAATAGGGGTGCAGATAGAGGATGCAATGAAGCAGGGTCTGATAGACCACGAGAAAGAGCAGCCTAAGAGGGCTTTCACATGCAGTTCCAATGCGACTACAAGTAGTAGTGCAGCTGTAAGACCTTTCGATGTTGGTATGGTCACCACCACACCAAAAACTATCAACCTCTTTGCCGGTACATCTGATATAACCTCACAAACTACGAAGCACCAACCCCGAGGCCAAAAGGTCTTCACCCCTCTATACATGTCCTTATCCAAAGCCTTAGGGGTCCTGATCAAAAAGGGGCACTTGAAGCCACTAGAGCCTCACCCCCTACCCGATCCCCTTCCCCCGAAACACAACCTGGCCAAATACTGCACGTTTCATCAACAGCATGGTCACGACACTGACCTATACTTCAGATTACGTCATGAGATTCAAGATCTCATTGACAATAAGGTGATAGCATCTTCGCAGAAGCCTAATATCACTACAAACCCCCTCCCACCATATAACCAGGTCCCTCTACCCCGGCAAGTAAACCTCATCCATACACTAGCCGTCCCTTACGACCCCAGTATATACATCACCCCTGTCTACCTACCTAAGCCGACGTTGTTCATCCTTGAGAGCATAGACTTGTGCATGATGAGCGCGTCCACATCCCAACCCAAACCTGTGGTGGTGACTGTGGTAGAGGAAGGTAGGGCGGCCTTAGTGGCAAATGGGAACGTCAGTTCAGTGCCTGAAGGCTTCGTGAACTTATCTGAGAAGAAATACAACCCTTGCCGCTACATTGTGCCAACCAATCAGGCCAAACCAGATGTGGAGTTTCCAACGGGAATGGAGGTCAGTGTAGTTCGGGAGGATGTCCCAAGCCAGGGATTAGATGATCTAGCTGATATGGAGGAAGACATTGATAATCTGTAGTTTTTCGATGAGTAAGATTCAGGAGATGTGCACATTAACTGGTTCAATCTGAATGGGTCGACAGACAATTTAGGATGGCTCAGTGATGAACTTGATGTGAATGAGGGATTTCAACCCAAGCTGGAACAGCCAGAAGCAAGAACTGCTACAAGGGCCGGAACGGCTGAGGACAAGGGAAATTGCAGAAAGCACCGGTATTAAGAATTTTGCTAAGGAATCGAGCATGGTTAGTACTGTTGATATAGGGCAAGACGCCGCACTGAAGCGGTTTGAACAGGAAATGGATGACAATGATCAGGAAGCTAGAAAAGCCAAAGTCCTTGTGGGGAATGATTGTGATGTTGACATGGGAGTACTTACTACGGAACTGGACAATTGCTTGTCGGTTGCCGGAGGAATATAGTGGGAAGATGATGATCTACATCTTGCCCATACTGATAAAGATTGGGGTGAGAACCTACCAGACGACACTTGGTACTCTGAGGAAGTGGGTCATATGACTAGAAGCGGGCGGTACTTCAAGCCCCCACACTTAGACCAACCCGAAGCATCCGAAAAGGATAAGGAAGCTGAAAAACAGAGGGAAAAATTGTTAGATGAAGGGGCTGTGCTGAAGCAGTTGAGGAAGATCCAAGCAGACATATCCATCTCGGGGTTGCTTATAGCTTCGCACGTGCACCGGCAAGCTGTATTGTCTGCAATGGATAAGTCTAAGCTGTCTATCGACACAACCCCAAAGCAACTAGTGGGTCTTGTCTTCCCGGGAGGTGTTTCGCTATCTTTGACTTCTAGGATAAGGAATTGCCGTCCGTGGGCTCTGGGCATAACAAACCACTATTTATCTTAGTTGAGTGTAGGGAGAAGTGGGTGCCGACTGTATTGGTTGACACTGGATCGGCGATTAATGTTTGTCTGTCACGCACGGCCTATGCTATTGGCTTGAAGCTGGCAGATTTTGTACCAACGGCCCAGGTGATCCGAGCTTACGACAACACAAGTAGAGAGGTGATGAGAACAGTGCAAGTCAGAACACAGGTCGGGCCGGCTCAACAGGATATTGAGTTTCACGTCTTGGATGTTCCGGCTACCGTCAACTTGTTACTTGGATGGTCGTGGTTGCACCAGGTAAAAGCTGTTTCTTCCACCTTGCATCAGATGTTGAAGTATCCTCTTGGAAAAGGGGTGGCCACTATTTTCGAGAATTCTTCTATACATCCTCCACAGGAGGTTACTGCACCAGTACTGGAGATTGTACACAGCGATGACGATGTTTTCCTGTCTGGGTTTACCTTGGCTGTGGCTCAGGTGGTGTAGAATATTCTAGCTATTGATGAGGGATTGTACGTTAGTGCTCAATTAGTCTACCTCATGAACAAGCTACAGCATATATCCAGGATGGGATTAGGAAAGAGCGGCCGGAAGGGCGTTACTGTACTGACTGAAGTGCTACATAACCCTCATGCCTTTGGCTTGGGCTACACACCTACCAAAGAGGACTGGGTGAAGAAAGGGAAGGAAATGGCAGGAAGAGCCAAAGCTAAGAAAAATGGGAAGCACTATGAGCTTGTACATAGGCCAATTCAGGGAACTCTGAATGGCCGCTTTGTCCAGGAGGGTGAAGACTTCCCATTTTGCGGTTTTCTTGAGCCATGGTTGAACTCTGAGAAGCGGCGTCTGCCTGGCTTTGAGATTTTCTTTGACCTACAGCTGCAAAAGGACGAAGCCACAGACGAACAGACTGACCTACTTGCTGAGGCAGAACAGAGTACAGAGGGTGATTCCAACCACAGTGAACTTAAGATAGGAGCAGCACTGGCTTGCCTCCTTTCGGATCCTTCAATCAATCTAGAGAGCTTGGGGGATGACTTCACCGTTTCCATGATCGGAGACCAATTAGGTGTGGACCTTTCCGGTGATATTCTGGATGCATCTAACGCACCCTATCTCATTTGGCAGGTAGAGGAGGGCTTTTTGTCCAGCAGTTCTAAATCAGGTAGCGAACTAGAATCTGATTCCACAGAGTCTGTGGAGTCAGAATCAGATTCCAGTTCTTCTGAGTTGGAGTTCGGTATTCCTAGGGTTGATAACCCGGATGTCGTTATTTTGTCCAGGTCGTCTTTTTCCTTTTCTTTTAAGTCAGTTGTAACTGAGGAATTGGATGAGCTGGAATCTGTGAATGAGAATGATACCACTGTTGTTTTTGAGTACTTCTTTGTGCCACTTGTATATTGCATTGATCATGACTTTCAAAATTTTGATAAAAACGAAGAGGAAGAAATTCCTCTGGTTTTGAAACATTTGATTGATCGAGAGGATGAGAGGTTTGTAAAACCCCTTGTTGATGAAATCACTCCAATTAACGTGGGTACTAAGAAGGATTCGCGTCTGATCCAGATTGGGTCCACGTTGTCTTCGAAGGAACGCGAGCGTTTAGTCGCTTTATTAAAAGATTTCAAAGATGTTTTCGCGTGATCCTACGAAGACATGCCTGGAATCAATCCTGAGATTGTATAGCATCGGATCCCTCTTAACCCTAAGGCTCGACCCGTCAAGCAGAAGCTTCGGAGAATATGCCCAGATTAGGCATTGAAAATCAAGGAGGAGGACACCAAGCAGATAGATGCAGGGTTTTTGCTAGTATTTGAGTATCCAACTTGGTTGGCCAACATTGTTTCGGTGCTGAAGAAAGATGGCAGAATTTAGGTGTGTGTGGATTTCAGAGATCTGAACAAAGCCAGTCTGAAGGACGACTTTCCTCTATCGCACATCGACGAATTGGTGGACTTCACCGCAGGCCATGTGTTGCTCTACTTTATGGATGGGTTTTTTTGGGTATAACCAGATCTTGATGGCACCCAAGGATAGGGAGAAGACTACCTTCACCACGCCGTGGGGAACCTACTACTACAGGGTGATGCCGTTCGGTCTGAAAAATGCTGGGGCTACTTATCAACGGGCTGCAATCACGATCTTGCATGATATGATCCACAAAGAGGTTGAGGTGTATGTGGACGCCATGATTGTCAAGTCCAAGGAAAGAGAGGGCCACTACACCGCCTTGAAGAAATTCTTCCAACAAATCAGAGAATATTGGTTGAGGCTAAATCCACAGAAATGCACTTTTGGTGTCACAGTAGGGAAAATGCTGGGTTTCTTGATTACGCAGAGGGGCATTGAGGTTGATCCTTCCAAAATCAAAGTCATCCAAGAAATGTCACCACCAAGGACTGAAAAGGAGGTGCGAGGCTTTCTGGGTAAAGTGCAATTCATAAGACGGTTATTGCAAAATTAACCTTGACTTGTGAACCGTTATTTGGTCTCTTGAAGAAAGGAAAGAAATTCCAATGAGATGACCGATGCCAGAGCAGTATCTTCAGAACCTGCCCGTGTTGTCATCGCCAGAACCGAAGAAGCCGTTGATTTTGTATCTGTCAGTAACTGACACGACTATGGGCTAAATGCTTGCGCAGAAATCTGAGGATAGAATGGAGAAAGCCATCTATTACCTGAGCAAGAAGATACTAGAATATGAGACCCGTTACACCCCGTTGGAGAAGGCTTGCTTAGCCTTGGTATGGGCTACTAGGAAGTTGAGACATTACCTATTTGCTCACTCCGTAATTCTGGTTTTGGGATTAGATCCCATCAAATATCTCTTCGAGAAATCAGCACTTACGGGTAGGCTAGCCTGTTGGTTGCTTCTTCTCTCCGAATTTGATTCGAAATATGTGATGCGCAAGTCTGTCAAGGGGAGAGCAGCAGTAGAGTTCCTGGAAGATCACCCAGTGGAAGGGGATGAAACAGTAGAGTATCTATTCCCAGATGAAGCTATTATGCAGGTCGAGGAAGAGATTTGGACTATGTACTTTGACAGAGCGTCTAATCAGTACGGTTATTAGATAGGGGTGTTACTGATAGCACCTGACAATTCCCATATACCTTTAGCCTTCAAACTCCGGTTCAAAGTATCTAACAACGAAGCAGAATATGAGGCATGTATCGTTGGACTGGAAGCAGCCCTGGAACTGGAGGCAAAAAGGTTAGACATCATTGGGGACTCGAACCTGGTTGTGTCTCAAGTAAAAGGAGACTGGAAGGTCAAGGAAGAAAGGATGAAAATCTATCACCAAACCGTAGATGTTCTGATTCCTAGGTTTGAGAAGCTAACCTCCACACATCTGTTAAGAGAGAACAACAGGTTTGCTGATGCTTTATCAACTCTATCTTCCATGATAGACATCCCTTTGGGAGCCCGGATGCGTCCGATTATTATTGAACAGAGATATATGCCGGCCTACGAGTTGATTACCGCGATAGATGAAGTGTAAGATCAGAACCCCTAGTATTATGATATCTGGAACTTCTTGGAAAAGGAGGCTTATCCACTAGGGGCAAATGCTGAAGATAAAAGGGCAATACGGTGAATGGCTGCTCAGTTTATCATCTGCGGGGTAAGTTGTACAAACAAGGCCATCTGGGAATGCACAAGTTGTGTGTTGATGCAAAAGAGTCGAAGCGTCTAATGGAGGCCATCTATGGAAGGGAGTACGGATCGCATATGAGCGGAGTAATGGAAGCTCGGAAGATTCTCAGGCAAGGCTATTACTTGTCAACCATAGAGGAGGATTGTATTGGTTTTGTTCGGCGATGCTACAAATGCCAAATCCATGCAAATCGCATAAATATCCCACCGTCGGAGCTGTACAACATGACTTCACCATGGCCCTTTTCAATTTGGGGAATTAATGTTATTAGGGCAGTTACGCCGAAAGGGTCAAATGGGCATAAGTATATCCTGGTGGCAATAGACTACTTTACAAAGTGGGTCGAGGCCTAATCCTATGCAGTGCTAAAAACGTCGCATGTAGCAAAGTTCATCAGGAATAACATTATTTGTTGTTATGGGGTCCCGAATGAGATCATTTCAGACAATGGCTCCCATTTTAAGAGAGAAGTGATCGACTTGTCGGAGAAATACAACGTGGCTTTTCATAAGTCATCCACCTATCGGCCACAAACCAACGGGGCTATTGAGGCCGCCAACAAGAGCAACAAACACATTTTGCAGAAAATGGTTGAGACTTACAGGGACTGGCCAGACAAACTGCCATTTGCTCTCTAGGGCTGCAGAACATCAATTCAGACATCCACTGGGGCAACTCCGTATTCTCTGGTTTGTGGGATGGAAGTTGTTCTGCCGATTGAGATAGAAGTTCCGTTGCTGTGGGTTATGGCTGAGTGCCAGATAGCATAAGCGGATTGGCAGTAGAGTAGGTTCGAGGAATTGATGCTGTTTGACGAGAGGAGGCAGAAAGCACTGTACCATGTCCAAGGATATCAACGTAGGATTGCCAGGGCTTTCAACAAGAAAGTTAATTCCAGGAATCTTAAGGAAGGGGATTTGGTGCTCAAAGACAACCGAGCTCCCGTCCATGACTCTAGGGGCAAGTTCAGACCTAATTGGACTGGTCCTTACATCATCAAGTCAATCTAGTCGGGTGGAGCCGTCATTCTTATGGACCTAGGTGGACTTGAATTCTCCCATTGAATCAAAATGGACAAGTTGAAGAAATACTATCCTTGAGTGGCTCGCTAGGCCGAAAACCTAAAAGGGCAACCTAGGTAAAAGTTAGAGCACAAAAAAAATTAGAAAAAAGAAAAACTGAGCTCGCAAGGTTGAAAACTCAGAAAGGGTGGCCTTGGCAAAAGTTAGAGCGCAAAAGGAGAGTGTTAATACCCGAGTGAACCCGAACCGAACTACGTAAGGCTTGATTCCCGTCTTCGGGGATACGTAGGCAACTTCATGCTGAAGCTCAGCCATAAATACTACAAAATCAACTGTCTTGTCCATGAGATTGTTCAGGTCATCTTTGTCTTTTCTGTATCCAAAAGTTCAGTTGTGATCTTCACTATGAGAGCTTACTATAGTACAGTGCAATGCTATTCAGACAAGGGGCAATTTTCCATTGTAGGGCCGTGCTCTTCAGATAAGGGGCAACTTTCCATTTGCTGGATTTAGGGTTGTACATCTCGAGGATATATATCATGTGTGTCAAGTTGTGATCCTTATCGAAAATGGTTTTGAAATTTTTTAATAAAAGTTGATTTTGTTCAAATTAATCCTTTTACAACTTAGACCATTTTTGGACCGAAAAGGAAAATTTTCAGTGCCCACAACTTCAATTTCATTGATTTCAATACAAAGTTCTCTAACCCTCGATACACATCAAATTTGCTTTTTATTACATTTAAAAGGAAAACTTGAAAGTACATATCAAAGTAATAAACTTGGGGGATAGATAAATCACGTGTTCCTGCGTCCCCTCCCTGAGCTCGTGGAAGCTTCCGACTAAAGTAGGCCTAGTCTGTGCTTCTTCTTCAAGCCAAGCCAGGCATTCGCCAGAAAGGGCGCAACTGAAATTGGAAGCGGGAACCAAAAGTTCTCTTGTCCTCCATGCAGTGGGATATCAAGCTAATTATGAGCCTCGGATTGGAAATGAAGCCGGGTACTCTACTCCTCTTCTGGGCAAATTTGGTCATATTCGAACTGACGCTTGAACCGAAATGGAAAGTAGAATATGCAGTGCGTTAAGTCAACCAGATGAATGCCAAGTTGCTGAGACATGTTGTAGCTCATCTCGGGCAGATCAAACCAGGGGCAATGCCAAGCAATGTCGACAGCAGACCTGTTGCACATCCAATGGCACCACCACCCCTCGTTTGGGAAGTCAACTGGCCGTTGGCGAAAGAAATGGCCTCGTGCTGAATATGCATGGCAAGAGTCCACTACCTTCAACCTTTCCATGAGCCATATCTGGGGAGGGATGAAAAATAAGAGAGATTAAAGAATAGAGAGGTGTATGTGGAGAGAAAAAGTGAGAAAGGGTTTTGAGAAAAAAATAGAGCCCGAGTGTCGAGAGATGTGAGAAACACATATGAGAAGAGTGGGAAACATTACCTGTAAAAGTAGTGGACTCCCTACCAATTTGTTTGTCTTTCGTCGATGGAAGGCGTCCAAGCCCATCAAAGTCTCGGCTAATGCTAAGCCAATGCAGCTTTTGCCCTCTTTCAAGCCTTGGGCCACTTCGATCAGCCGAACGCTAGACCCTTCGAAACCAGGGGTAAGCAGGAAATGAGCCAACATACACAAACAAAGGGCATGCTGCCGAAAACTCTGCCAAAGACGGTCGCCACGATCACCAGCGTCAGAAAATCGATGAATCAAACTGGGGATATCCAGCTCTCCGTTGTGAACCAATGAGCAAGCCTCATGTAAAGTGAGCCCACACATCCTTCCTAGAGCGTGGATGTAACCAAAATGGGACTGAGGCAAGATTTCCTCGTCATGCCGGGACTCTATCAAAACTTGGAATTTTTCAATTGTCAGGCATAGCTCTTGCCCCCCGAAGTTGAAAACATGTATAACCGGGTTCCAACACCTAGCCGCGGCGTAGAGGAACGGAAAACATAGCGGGGTACGACTTAGCGGGAATAGTGCATTTATCCCGAAACTCCAGAAATTTACTTTTTCGAGCCATCTAAAGTTACAATCTAGTTTGCGAGTTTTTCGATGAAAAACGGCTCCATTTGTGGCTAAATAGCAGTTAAAATGAAGAAACCACGAAGCTGGAGTTTTTATAGAAGATAACGCAGTGAGTGGAGGCCAGGTGCCAACTTTTTGGAGGTTCTGCCCATTGATGGCCGGCAGGAGGAATAGATGGTCGGCAGGCCACCCCATATGGCTGGCAGGCCTTTCTCTTATGCCTCTTGACCTCCTTTGTGAGGAATTAGTTGGATGCAGAAGTTTTATTCTGTTCTTTGTGTGTTTCAAGGCCTTGTTTTGAGTCTTTTTAACTCTAGTAAGTTCATCGAGTGGTTTTGATAATTGAGTTGTTTATTGAGTCGTTTTGGTGTATATCGAACTGTTTTCTTTATCGAGTTGTAGTTATTTTGGTTATCGAGTTGTATTACTTTGTTTATTTCAACTGTTCGTTGATTTGTTACGTGATTCAGATTGTTGGACAATACGAATAGTTGGTTTTCAATGAAGCTCGATCTTGTTTTTATGCTTTGCAATGTTATGCAGTGCTCAGAATGCAAAATACAACACTTTTTCGTCAAAAGCTGGTTTTCATTCCGATCATGGTCACCTTTTTACAAAAAGTGGAGTACAAGTTTTTAAAGAAAATAAGACCTGTCTGAAACTATACAATGTGCTAACACCACTAGCAAAAAGAAACTAAGCAAAAACATATAAATCAGCACCAGCTATCTCAGGCTCGGGAGGCCCTCTTCGTCATCTTCCTCAGTGGAGCGGACTCTACGGCACTGTCTCTATCGGCGCCATTGTCTGAACCTGATGCTGAATCAGAACCGGAACCAGAGTCGTCGTCGCCCTCTGCCTCGGAGCCCTCCTCGACATCAGTATCACTGCTAGCAGAATTCGAGCCAGCATCATCATCTGTACTCTCAGATGAATCAGCATGTTGACTCGCTATCTCCTCAGCCTCGCTGGTCTCCGTGTCATCCTCGCTCAGAATAGGCTCTGAAGGGCCACCCTCAGCTTGGGCGCTCCTAGCTCGGCCCCGACCGCGTGCATGAACCTGTCTCTCTCTCCCCGCTGCTAGAGGGGGTGTTGATGGTCCTGCTGCTGCTGCTACCGTAGGTGCTGTCGATAAAGATGAGACCTGAAAAGGCAGTTGGTACATGTCAGCTACAATATGTGATGCAGTGTACAGAATGAATTCAGGTGCAGAGTATGAATATAGTATGAAAATGCAGAATTCAGATGCAATGTATCAGTGCAGCGTAGGAAAATTTTCAATTGAAATGTCGGTTTTAGTGTATTAGTGGAAATGTGATGACCGGAATGCAAGAGGACTGAAGAAATTACCTGAATGCCGTGGAAGTCGAGAAGTGCCTCCCTCCTGAAAATCATGCCCTCGAATGAGGCCAACATCTCGAGCAATCCCTCGATGTACCTTGGGGGTGCCTGCAAATGCAATTTGGAATGATCAGTGTCCGGAAGGAATAAATATCTGAGTATCTGAGCAAGAATGGAAAAAATGAGAACTGTAGTGCATACCGGAGGTGAATCAGGCGCTCTGATATATCTATGCCCAGCTGCTGTGGGCTCGATCGGGATCTGATAAGCCTCCCCAGTATACTGCTAGCAGGTAAGCTCAGTAGGCAGCTCTGGCCATCCGGTCCCTTGCCTCACTTGGGAAGTCCCTTTGCCACGGGCTTTGCTCGCCCGAGTCACTCTGCGTCTCACCCTTACGGCATCCAGCCCTACCATAAACTGGATCACCTCGTCGGTAGACAGGCTGTGTGTCGCTCTCATGGACGCTGGAGGTGTCATCGGCATGAATGGGGTAGGCAGGTCCAGAGTGTGACGCACAAAGCGCTCACCTAAAAACCAAGCTCAGCAAATTGGGCCCTCAAGAAGAATGTGATGGCGGGTAACGATCCGAGCTGCATTGTACAGGGCTCCAAGCTCTGTCGGTATCGTAGCCTAGGGCTGCTATGTGATCTGAAATGGAAAGTGAACAGATTATTAGTCGCTGTCAGTTGCTAATGTGTGGATCAGAACAATTGTAAAGAAAAAAATGACTTTGTTTTGGGATACCTCGTGCGCTGCTACCATGTCAAAATACTGGCAGAAGAACATAAAGGACTCGCGGGTCCTATGGCGGAGCTGGCCATTGTATATTCGAGAAAAGAGGACTGTTAGTGGAACCTCATCCACAGGCTCTGGGGCAAGAGCCGGGAAGTATGCATATACCCATAACTGTAGGAAGAATGCGGAGGTATATTACCAACACGGTATGAACAAATGCAGAGAGTGCAAAATAGAAAGCACATGTGTAGAACAGATACAAAGTATGAAATGCTGAGTGAAAAATGTAAAGTGTAAGAAGGGAATTGAGATGTGTACCTCCCAAGCTCGCCAGTAGCCTCCAACTAAAGTCCCTCGTAGACGGGAGGAAAAACTTATATATCCGTAAAATGTGGTGAGGCCGGCTCCGCTCCAATCATAAAACTGAACTTGAGAAAGGACCACCAAGGCACTTAGCAAGTACAGGCCCACGGTATTCCACCTGTTTGAAAACAAGATAGTACTGAAGACGAACATGAGGAAGCCTTTGGCATACTGCTCTATCTCCTCAATCGTCTCGGGCTCAATCCCCCTGAACTGCTCCTTAAACCAGCTGTACTGCACCATACCCGCCCGGTATATCGGTGGATGTGCCCCAAGCAGCTCGAGCCATGCTGCCTTCCACGCCCCCATATCAGGATCGAAAGGGATCAGATCGCCCCCTACGCCTAAGCTAGTGATCATGGCAAAGTCGTAGGGAGTCATCGTCATCTCCCCCATGGTGGAAAAGTGGAAGGAATTGGTGGTGTCCCACCACCTCTCCACCAGTGCTCCTAAGAGAGGACAACTCATTACAACCTGAGTCAAACTGGAGCAGAAGAGGCCGAAGCCTATCTCATCAACGATGTCACGAACTCCAGCTGAGAGCTCGCCATACCAATCTCGAGCGGTTGTCGTACCATAGCCCCTAAAGGCGCAAGACTCGCCCTGTGGTAATCCATGAAGTGCAATCAGACCAATGCAATGCATGAAATGCAATCAGATCAAGGCAATGTATAAGATACAGTTAGATGACGGTAGTGCAAAAATGCAACTAGTTAAGGGCAGTAAAGCATAGAAACAGTTTCGTACCTCAATGACAATGGTCGATAAATGAGACGTTGGCTCCCTCAATAGGAGGTCCTCTGGCGTGTCCTCAATAAAGTCAGTAAACGCTCTGATGCCTCCCGCAGTGGGTAATACGTATGTCTGAGGATGGTACCTCGCTGGATCAAAAGGCTGTATACTCAACGGTAATGGCTTCGACTCAGCCTCGAGCTCAGCCTCGAAGTCCGCCTCGAAATCTACTAGAGGAAGCTCTAGGAGAGCCCTATCATGAGGAATGTCGTCTGCCATCCGGAAAGGAGGTGAGAAAGTGAGTGAAAATGGGTGGAGAATGTGTCAACAAAAGTCAACCTTAAGAGAGAGAAAATGGGAGAAAAAGTCAAAGCCCGAAAAAGTGCACAGAACTCAAGAGAAACTCGAAGGGAATAAACCTAGAATGGTGGAAGTGAAGAAAGAAGTGTCGAAATCAAATTCCAATCGGTTCAAAGTTAAGAAAACTAAGAGGATTTAGCAAATAAAGTTTGTGTAGGGTGTTGGAAAATGCGTAGAAAGTGCGGATTTAGAGAAAAGGAGCACCTAGAGAGAAAGAAGGAAGAATTTCGGATGTGGGGTTGTGTGGAAATGAGGTGCCATGCCCTATTTTTAAAGACCCAAGCCAAAATACCCCTTTTGCCCTTGGCTTGCCATCAATGGCCAGCAAGGCACCATCGATGGCCGGCAAGGCACACTGGTGGCCGACAGGTGTCCAAGAGTCATCTATGGGTCCTTGGTTCTATTCTGTGTTCTTGGATTTCAATAAGTAAAGGGAATGCTCAGTGTTTGGTTCAAACTGCCTCTACGGAAGCTTCAAACCGTGTTTTCAATGCATGATAACTCATCGCTAATCAACATCAATGAGATGTATCCTTTGTAACTAGTTGCAACTCTTCTGAGAGGTAAATCGGAGGTTGCGATTGAGTCAGTTTTATTAAGCACGCTTTTGTCATCACATAGAACCTACATTTCTTTGTCGTTGCATGGAACGTGCATTTCACATGTGCATTTGCATAGAGCATGCTTCTGTCTCACATTTGCGTAGAGCATGTTTCCGTTTCCTATTCGCATAAAGCATGCATTTGGTGTTTTGCATTAAACATGCTGTTAATCTCGCATTGAACATGCATTTCCTACTATTGATCATCGCACGGAACATGCATCCTATACTGTTGCATAGAACAGGCATTGGCTAATCTTGCATATGAATATGCATTTTGTGCTATTGATAGCACATACATTTTTTTACTGTCGCATTGAATATGCATTCTGATGTTGCATAGAACATGCTCCCAATTCATCACGCATAGAATATGCTGTTACAACATTCGCATAGAACATGCTTTACTTATCTTGTGTAGAACGTGCACTCTTGTTATATCATGCTTGTTAAGTTTCTTTCTTATGCAGGCACGATATTACACGTACGGTTCATTCGGAGGAATTCCAGGTGAGATCATTCCTGTCCTTCGAACACCCTGTTTTGGTTAAAAGCATTTGGACGTATTCCGATGTTTATACCACACCTCATTTTGGTTAGAAGAATTTGGACATGTTTCGATGTTTATACCCCCTTGTTTTGGTTAGAAGCATTTGGATGTGCTCCGATGTTTATACCACTCCTTGTTTTGGTTAAAAGCATTTGGACGTGTTTCGATGCTAACCACCATACCCTGTTTTGGTTACAAACGTTTGGATGAGCTCGGATGTTTATCACCGTTCCCTTTGGTTAAGAATAGTTGGGTACATCTCGGCGTTCATACAATCCCTTCTTTTCTTTCGCGTGTGACGCATTAGGACCTTGTTTGACACCTCGGGTGCGCCTAATGGTTGTGTTGTTCTTTGCCTTTCTTGCGTGATGCGTAGTTAAGTTTGCATAACTTTCTTACATCTTTTCCGCATGAAATATGGTTTGGTTCATGTTTACTTGCATATGTATGAGATTACTGTAGTATTTCTTTGCATAACATTTGCATCTAGATGTTTCATTACGGCCTCATTACATGATCATAAGTTATGTTTTTGCATTGTGTATATCATTTGCATCTTGCCCCAGAACTATGCTGGTTTGATTCTTTGCAAGGGGATGTGTAGACGGCCTGCGGGCGCAACTATATATTGCTATTTTGATTGTTTATCCAAGTCTTGTGACCTTGTCAAAATGGGTCGTCTCTGCGCTTTGACATTCACTCCCATCATTTCATAATTTCTGAGTTCTGTCAAAGAGGGGCAACTGTAGACACCCCATTTTTAACGGCCCATTTAAGACTTGGATGTTCTTGCAGGTACATGGAAGTTCTTGCAGGTACATCCGATAATGAGTTTAATTGCCCACTAAACACTCGAAGTCCGCGACAGAATGCCACAGGTTTGAGTTTTCTAAACCCAGCATCCATTTTGCCTTATCTTTGGATCATGCTTGGGTTTTTTTAGGGTGAAGTTTTTGATGGCCTACCGGCCATCCTTGAAGGCTGCCGGCCATTGATGAGCCTTGCCGGCTATCAGTGATGGCCGGCTGCCCACCAGTATTTCCAGCAAATATTTTATGATATTTTGTGCTAGCTGTTTGCACAGGTTCATGCATCTTCCAACATGTGTGTGGCTGGATCTTTGTGAGGGGATTTTGTATTTTCTATATATAGGACCCCTCTCTTGCATGTGGGGGGTTAGAAAAAATTGAAGACAAAAAATCTCTCTCTCTCTAGAATTCTCTCTCTCTCTCTCTCTCTCTCTCTCTCTCTCTTGTTATTTTGTGCCTTAAAGTCTAGTGTCTCTACACTTTTGCACATCAACCCTTAATCAAACTTGATCATCTTGGGGCTGAGGTGTCTTGGAGTCTTGTTGGTGCCATAGAAGAGGGTTTGAGCTTGGAATTTGGGGCTGATTTGTGCTGTGCTTCAAAGGTATAGAACTTACCTTGCTTAGACTTGTATTGTTTACCTTCTCTGCCATCCTTTTAAACTATTTTTGGGGTTGGTTTTGGCATGTAAAAAGTTCTGTTTTTGAGCCATAAAAGTAGTGGTTTGAGTCCTTTTGAGTTAGGGGGTTGTCCACCATTTTGCTTTTTTTAGCTTGTTAAGCTTTTCTGCCATCTTTTCGCCACTTTGAAAACAATTTTTTTGGGCCTTTTAAACACTGAATCTCAGAGGTTTTTCAGTGGTTAAAACCATGTTTTGAAGTCCAAAATTGGAGGGGTTAGCATCCCCTCCTTGTGTCTTGTTTGTATGCCTAGTTAGCTTCACATGTTAGTATGTCTTTCTAGCTTAATTTAGCTCAAGTCCAGCATGTTTTTGCCTTTTTTTTTTTACTTGTTTTGGCTATGTTTTGGGCTGGTTAATTCAGTTGAGGCTTGCATTGCATAGTTGTAAGGTTAGTTCCTTCACTAGCTTGGTGTTTTCATGCTTTAGTCATCATTGTTTTAAGTTCAAAGCATGTTTTAGTGTTGTTTTGCACTCCATTTCAACATTTACAATCTCTACAACCTCTCTCTTTGCTTCACTCTTTTATTTGCTTGAGAGTTGTTTCAAACTTGGGATCCTTTAAGCTTAAGATTGAGGTTATGCTTAATGGTTTAATCATCTTTGAGGGTTCATTACCAACGGCATGATCTCTCTCATGCCTTAAATTACCCCTTGGTTGACACTTCTTTCGCTTTAGAAGACACTCACCAATGGACTAATTGATTAAAGAATGGCTTTGGTAATTAAAATGAGTAAACAAAAAATTGGCAAGTAAAAGAAGCTAGATAAGCATCTTTTGTGTTGCATTGCATGTGTTCGAATCGGACGTTAATTCAAACAAAAGGAAAATGGGACATTTCATACTCAAAAGTGATGAAATGTGCCATTTTCCATAGTCTCCATTGCCCTTGATCATGCATGATAGGGTGGTGGTCTTGTTGGTCATATTTGTGCATTTATTGAAATTGTACAACTTGGATCTTTGGCCATCATGCAATGAAATTGCTTGATTGGTGGTTTTGGATCCAAGAGTGCCACTCCTTTGAGGTTTTGAGATGATAAGGACGGGTGCAGTACAAACATACCCTTGGAAAAACCTTTCTTTTGCTCTATTTGTGCTCTGTTGCAATGTGGTGACCCAGAGCATCAGTGGCCAGCTGTCACGACCCAAATCTGCCCCTATAGGTTTAGTGTCGTAACCGGTCAGTAATCCTTGGATTACCAAAGGCCTCTTGACATAATATCATATAGTTAGGGGCTGCGGAAGCAAATATACAAAACATACAAAGTCCATTGAGCTGTGAAGACATACATGGAACTAAAAACCTTAAACTTTATATACATACAAGTGACGTCATAGGTACAGTATTTACACGTCACTAACAAGTACATACAAAAGGCGACTTGTTCATAAAACAAAAGAGACAGTCTTATACATCCATATTGACACAACCACAATGCATGACTTGATCTGGAACCTCCTCATGAGGCGCAGAGGGTGGTTGACCAACACAAAATAGCCCAGCATCATCTTAAGCCTGATCACGAGCCTGCTCACCTACATACATAATAAATAATTAGTGAGCAGAGGCCCAGTGAATAATAACAAAGTAAAGGGGTAAATGAATGATGTCCCATAACTGTTGCTGAAACTGAAATTCACATACGTATTCTCATTCTGAGCATATATAGAATTCAGAGTTCATGCTTAGTCTTACATAGTACATCCATCAGCGCTGACAGATCACACACATAATGTCTTAAATCATACTTATCAGTTCTATATAAGAACCTCCAGCCGGATAGAATAACTTGTCAGTCCCATAAAGGAACCTCCGGACTGGGAACTTGTAAACTTGTCAGTTCCACTTAGGAACCTCCAGCCGGGTATAGATAGCTTGTCAATCCCATAAGGAACCTCTGGTACCGGGAACTTGCATACACTTGAATCTTGGCATTACTTGAATCATAGCATAATGTCATAACTACTTGTTAGATTTGGACAGTCATTCATAGCATAAAACATGACATTTCATAGAACAGTTCTTAATTCATGTGCAGAAAATAATTTACTTGAACATAACTTTACTAAGTTATTACTCACAGATAACTGGTAGCTCCAAATTGGCAGCAAAGTAGGAAATTCACCTATCCTGAGGCGCATGACCTACATAACATGGCAGATTCATACATTGAATACACATGCTCAGATATTTCATTTGTTCTTAGAGTGTTTCTATCCTTTAACCTTATTATGGAGTCTTAGTCATGGCCTAGGAATGCCAAGGATGGAATGAAGACGCAAAAATGCACTTGAAAACAGTTTTCAAAACTTGCTGAAAATAGGGTCCACGCTCGAGTGTGACTTACCTCGCTCGAGCGGACTGTAAACTTTGAAAAAGTACTGGTTGCTTGTTTTTCATGCTCGACGGACGCTCGATCTCCGCTTGAGCGTGAGACTCAGACCCTCGCTCGAGTGTGACTTCTGTCGCTCGAGCGTGCTGCAAAACACATGAACTTCTGGGTACATGTATTTCACGCTCGAGCGTACCTCAGGTCGCTCGAGCGGAAGTGTACGCACTCAGAGTGCTCGCTCGAGCGTGAAATCCTATGCTCGAGCGTGAATTCAAATTTTGGAATTTCCAGATTTAATCTCCAAGCTTCAAACTCAAACTAAACACTTCAAAACTCAATATTTTGGGCCAAAATTATGGGAAACATTAAGGAATTCATAAAACATCATGATTTAAAGATTATTTCATGAAATAAAGGCCCAAAAAGATGGCGATTGGTCACAAATCCAACTTAAGCTTCATGAATGCTCTACAACATGACATGCATGCATTTCTTTGAACTCAATCATCTCCAAAACATGATCAATTTAGACAAATTGGTAAAAAACATGATGAGTTCTCAATGTATGATTGAAATGAACACATGCATGAAAGAATTCTTTGAAATCATGCTCAATTTATGAAGCAATGGACATGCATGCATGGTATAGCTCAATCCTCTTCAATTCTACCTCAAATACTACATGAATTCACCTAATCCACTTAAAGTCTTGCAAAGTCTAACTCAATTACCCAATTAAGAGGTTGGTTCCTTACCTAGAGACTTGAATTCACCAATGTTGAAGTTGAATCCTCAAATCCTCTTCAATTGTCAACAATTCTAGCATTTCCTTGGTTGAGCTCAATTTTCTTACCTTATTCTCTCCCTCACGTTTGTATCAACAAAAGAGTGAAATAGGAGTGTATGGGTGCCCAAGGAAGCCCACTAGTGCCTTAATTAGACTTGGACAAGGTGTACTTAATCAAGGCCAAATAAGTGGGCATTAAATTAATCTAATTTAATCGTTCCAAATCGAATTTTAATTAAATCTACCATAAGGTTCTAAAAATTCCAAATAACTCATAAATCAAATCAATTTCTGTATCGGATGCCGATAGGGCCTTCACTTCGCATACTGAAACTAAAACATGAACAGGTCTTTCTACGTTAAACAGATATAAACACAAAATGATGCAATGCACATATAATTAACTGAGGATTACTTCTTAATTACTCATTTGGCTTACTTAAACATGAATTAGCGTTAGTCATGGGTTGAGGTTGTTACAGTCTTCCCCTCTTAAAGAGTTTGGTCCTCCGAACTCAAATTATCTTCACTTTGGAAGAACACTGGATTCAAAGGGAACAACTCGGGATTCCTTTTCATCATGTCTTCTTCTGTTTCCTAGGTTGCATAGGTTCCCCCATGATTCTGCCAATCAACCTTCACTAATGGAATTTCTTTGTTCCTTAGTCTTTTGATTCTTCGGTTGCCAATTTGAATTGGTCGCTCTTCGTATGTATAATCATCTTTTAAAAGCACGTGAGTTAGTTCAATCACATGTAGCGGGTCTCTCAAATACTTCCGTAGCATAGAGACATGGAAGACATTGTGCATGTTTTCCATTATCAGAGGTAAGGCCACCCGATAAGTTACCGGGTTGATCTTCTCTAGAACTTCATATGGCCCAACATATCTCAGCGCTAATTTTCCCTTAATACCAAATCGTGTTTGTCTTTTCATAGGAGTCACTTTTATGAACACGTGGTCCCCAACTTCATATTCTCTATCCCTTCTTCGAACATCAGCATAACTCTTTTGCCGGCTTTGAGCAGTTTTCAACCTTTGCTGAATCAATTTCACATTTTCATTGGTTTCTTGCACAAGTTCCGGTTCCAACAATGGTCTGTCACCTACCTCGACCTAACATATCGAAGATCGACATTTTCTTCCATACAAAGCTTCATAAGGAGCCATTCCAATGCTTAAATATAGCTGTTGTTATACATAAACTCAGCCAATGGCAAATAAGTCTTCCAATTTCCTTGGAAATCCAACACACACATTCTGAGCATATCTTCCAAAGTTTGATTGGTCTGCTCAGTTTGTCCATCTGTCTGTGGGTGATAAGCACTACTCAACCTCAGTTCTGTCCCCAAAGCTTGTTGTAAACTTTGCCAGAATCTTGATGTGAACTTCAAATCTCTGTTAGATACAATAGATACTGGTACACCATGTAATCTCACAATTTCATTCACATACATGTTAGCTAACTTGTCCGCATTATAAATAGTTTTGATAGGCAGAAAATGGGCAGATTTAGTCAAACGATCAACTATAACCCGGATAGAATCCATACCTCAAGAAGAGCGAGGCAATCCCACAATGAAGTCCATGGCAATGTGCTCCCATTTCCATTCCAGTATTGGAAGCGGCTGTAACAAGCCAGCGGGTCGTTGATGTTCAGCTTTAACTTGTTGGCATTGAAGACATTTTGCTACAAAATCTGCAATACACTTTTTCATCCCAGGCCACCAGAAATTTTGTTTCAAGTCATGGTACATCTTTGTATTCCTTGGGTGCATAGCAAATTTAGTATTGTGAGCTTCAGACATAACACGTTTTCTTAAGTCACAACAATCTAGTACACAAAGACGATTTTGAAATTTTAGTACATTGCTCTCAAGTATAAACCCGGGCCTTGGTTTTATGTCAATTTTATCTACAATCTTTTTCAGGAACTCATCTTGAAGTTACTTCTCTTTGATTTCTTCAATGATCACGGTTTGGGCAGAGATAGCAGCTAAGATCCCACCTTGTTCTCGCAATACAACTTCAATCTCATTCTTTTCCAAATCACATAGCAATTCTTTCTGACCGGTGAGCAAACATGTCAAATTTCCTATGGACTTTCAGCTCAAGGCATCTGCCACAGTATTAGCTCTCCCTGGATGATACAAAATCTGTAAATCATAATTTTTGATTAACTCCAACCATCTCATTTGTCTCATATTCAGTTCTTTTTTAGTGAAGAAGTATTTAAGGTTTTTGTGATCCGTGTACACTTCACAAGTCGCTCCATATAAATAGTGTCGCCAAATTTTCAAGGCAAACGCTACAGCTGCCAGTTCAAGATCATGAGTTGGATAATTCTTTTCATGTGGTCGAGGTTGCCGAGAAGCATAAGCAATTACCTTCCCATTTTGCATTAATACACAGCCCAAACCCTTGTAGGATACATCACTGTAAATCTGGAATCCATTAGTACCATTAGGCAGAGTTAAAATCGGTGCAATTATTAATCTAGTCTTCAACTCTTGGAAGGCTGACTCTCTTTGTTCGTTCCAATCAAAGAACACATTTTTCTGAGTTAACTGGGTCAATGGCATGGCAAGTTTTGAAAAGTCTTTCACAAATCTTCTGTAGTAACCTGCAAGTCCCAGAAAATTTCTAACTTCTGTCACATTTGTCAGTTTAGGCTAGTCCATAATAGCTTCAATTTTCTGAGGGTCAACAGAAATGCCATCCTTGTTGATTACATGCCCTAAAAATGCCACACTGTCAAGCCAGAATTCACATTTGGACAATTTCGCATACAATTTCTTTTCTCTCAAAATCTGCAAGGTAGTTCTCAGGTGATTCTCATGTTCTTCTCTGCCTTTAGAATAAATCAAAATGTCATCAATGAACACGACGATAAATTCATCAAGATATTGTTTGAAAACTCTGTTCATTAGGTCCATAAAAGCTGTTGGTGCATTTGTTACCCCAAATGGCATGACTAAAAATTCATAGTGTCCGTATCTAGTTCTGAATGTAGTTTTCTCCACATCTTCTGCTTTAACTTTCAACTGGTGATACCCGGATCTAAGGTCAATCTTGGAAAACACTTAGGCTCCCTGAAGTTGATCGAACAGGTCATCAATTCGGGGTAGTAGGGTACTTGTTCTTGACAGTCATTTTGTTCAACTCACGGTAGTCAATACATAGTCTCAAAGATCCATCTTTCTTTTTAACAAATAAAACCGGAGCACCCCAAGGTGAGGTACTTGCACGGATGAATCTCTTATCTAAGAGTTCTTGAAGTTGGACTTTCAACTCTTTCAATTTAGAAGTCGACATCCTATACGGAGTCTTGGAGATGGGTTGTGTTCCAAGTATTACATCGATGGTAAATTCAATTTCCCTATCCACTAGATCCCCAGGTAGATCATTGGGAAACACATCAGAAAAGTTACAAACCACAGGAATGGTTTCTACACCGGTGCTATCTAAAGATTCAGTCAATGCACAACACAAGTAGCCCTGACAACCTTTTCTCAACAATTTCTTAGCTTTCATAAACGAAATCAAGTATGGTGGAGGAACTACCCCATTCCCAGTGAAAGTAAACTCAGGCATACCAGGTGGTTTGAACACAACGGTTTTGTTTACATAATCAATAGTAGAACAATATTTAGTCAACCAATCCATACCCAAAATACAGTCAAAATGATCAATGTTCAAGGGCAGCAAGTCAATATATAATGTCATGTCACCAATTAGAATATCACATGCCGGGTATACATAAGCACATATCATACAACCCCCAGATGGTGTAGACACAGATAGCAAACAATCCACGGGTTCTATCGGTCTAGTTAATTTCTGAGAAAAAGTATGCGAGACAAAAGAATGCGTAGAACCAGAATCAATCAATACATAGGCATTCTGAGCACAGATAGGAATTATACCTGACACCACTGTTTCGGCATTCTGTACATCTCCAGCGGTGAGTGCAAACACTCTTCCTTGCCTCAGTGTCTCATTTCCAGTACTACCTCTGGCATTTGTTTTAGTATTGGCCTTTGTAACAGGAACGGATCCGGCTGAACTTGCCGTTGGATTGCTAACATTGTCAAATCTCATTGGACAATCTCTAATCATATGACCGGTTTTGCCACACCGGAAACACGCACCCGATGTAAACACAAGGAAGCCCACTAGTGCCTTAATTAGACTTGGACAAGGTGTAATTAATTAAGGGCAAATAAGTGGACATTAAATTAATCTAATTTAATCGTTCCAAATCGAATTTTAATTAAACCTACCATCAGGTTCTAAAAATTCTAAATAACTCATAAATCAAATCAATTTCTGCATCGGATGCCGATAGGGCCTTCACTTCGCATACCGAAACTAAAACATAAAGAGGTCTTTCTACGTTAAACAGATATAAACACAAAATGATGCAATGCATATATAATTAACTGGGGATTACTTCTTAATTACTCATTTGGCATACTTAAACATGAATTAGCGTTAATCATGGGTCGGGGTTGTTACTCCGGCAAGGCCCCATTCATGGCCAACAGTGTCTCATTTCTGGCCAGCAGTGTACATCTTTGCCCGGCAAAGGGCTGGCAGTAGCCATCCATGGCCGACAGGCCACTGATGCAATCCTCAGTAGATATTTTGTAAGTTGGAGCAGAAATATTTTGAAGTGTGCTCAACCCTGCAAACAGAGCCTCTTAAGAGCAAAACGGAGGCCTTTTCGGGGCAAAAACCGAGCACATGCATCTTCCATTTCTTGAAGCAAAGCAGTGACAACATAGTTTAATGCTTTGCATGATTAGTTAGCGTGCTTTCATTTTAATTAATTAGTTTGCTAATTAGTTAAGTGTTGTAATAGTTAGTAATTAGTTTACTAGTTATTCATTTGATTTGTAATAAGTAGTTTAATTAGATTAGTTAGATTAGCTTAGCTCTTATTCATTTGGACCCTCCTTCACGAGGGCATAATGTTGTAATATGTGTGCGTGGTGCATGTCTTCCAACCCCACGTCTTTCTCCCTTTTATTTAATCGCTTTTGATGGTTAGATTAGGGACATTTTCAATTAGCATATCTTATGCTTGCATGTTTGCATCCATTCATTTGTCTTGCATGCACCGAGGCTCGCACATCATTCAAACTGCATTGCAATTTCAATACTTCGTTGAATACGTGTTTAATCGCATGTTGTTCAAATTGCTTCATATGCCATAATTAGTAGCCGAGCCTATTAATTGCATTATTTCATGCGTTGCATTAGGCATCTTAACATAGTTAAGATCATGCATTTTTCTAACTAGTTTCTGTTTTGGCTTGGAGTACTTGGTAAGCTTTTACGCTTTAGCATACTTGCATGAGTGTGATTGACATATTGCCATGATTAGCATGCTTGCCATGTGGCTATGTGCTTAAGTGCTAAACTGCATGAATGTCTGTGGATGAAGGCTTTGTTGTTTGAATTGGAATAATTCAACAAACGTGAGTTTTAAGCCCACTTCATTGTGGCAAATCATGTTTTAAACCCACTATGTTTGGTGGCAAATCCGCATCTTTAAGCCCACTTGAGGGTGGCAAATTCAAACCATTTTCGCAAACAAACATGAGTTGAATTGTTCCAAGTCTTGCAAACTAGTCTATACTTGCTTGTGTGCATCACATAGTAAGGTCAGATTAATAACCGGAACAAGAGCACATAATATTTATAAAAGAACATATCATGATTAGTAGAGGCCGATCTTTGATCGGGCGAGCGGGGGTGCTCATTTCAGGACCTTCCCCTCTAGCACCCAAGTTCCCGAGCCGAGGCAACTTTGGTGATGACGGACACGTGGCCTTTGGCACGAGTCAGGGTTTCTTAAATTTCCCCAAAAATAAAATATTTAGGTGGCGACTCTGTATCTGGCAAAGCAGTCCAATTTTGGCATTATTTTGATTTAAAATCGATTTTCCAAAAAGGTTTGTCGGATTTGGACTCTTTGGTGTTTATCAGTTTCACATTGCACTTGTGAGACTAGATTCAGAACCGCAGGAGTCCGAACTGTGAGGCCTTCTTTTCAAACCCTTTCCGAAAGGCGGGGTGCAAGAAAAAGGCGAGTCCACAGTTTTTGGCGACTCTGCTGGGGATTTAGAGAACTTGACTCGAACTCAAGATATGTTGTTTTATCTACACTTATGTGTTTCTTTGCATTTTCATTTGCATCGGTGTGCCTAAGTCACAGTGTTTGCCATCTGCTATTCCTGAACGGTTTGCTGGAGGCTCGCTTGGAAAAGCTTGCCAAAAGGCTGATCGGTTACAGGCTCTGCCACGATGGGAACACAACCCTTGGATTTGGACTACCGCTATACCGTTTGATCCTCCTTTCACTTCTCGGTGTTAGGTGTGAGAGGTATATTAGGTAGTCTTGTTGAGGTACCCTTTTTGACCAATCAACCTAGTTGCATATCGGAAGCTGTAGAAGACTATTCCAAGCTAGGACAGGTTGCTCACCCGAATGCAGGATTGTTTGAAACCTCTTGTTTGCGTAGTGAATTCCTAGTTCCTGACGAAATTAGGACAGGGTAACCCTACCCCACCATAGGGGTGTTTTGGCTCTCACTTGCTTGATACGTGCTTTTAGAGTGAAACTCTGCAGGAATGTCTGTATTAGTTGCAAGTCTAGGTATCAGTTTGAGGGTATCAGTTTTAAGGCAGAAATTTCGGGCAGAAATCAGTGTTTGAGTATAGTTATCCAGCTTATGATTGCAACTGCGTGTTGTTTCTGTCTGAGCCGAGGCGCTGTGCGGTTTCTAATTTTATTTTCTTTTTGTTTTATTTTCTTTTTGCAAGGAAGTCTTTCATCATTGCTTCAGACGAGTCTGTTACCTCCCAAGCACTCTGGAATCGAGTAAGGCGACTTTACCGATTCGGGGATCTTGTAAGAGGATAGCCAGTGTTTGCTTCACTACCCCCGGTTACAAGATGGAGGAGAGTCAGGCATAATTCACCGGTTCGACAGCTACCGTCACTTAGCGAAGTCCAGTTTTCTGTTTCCACTTCAGTAAGAGAGTATTCACCTGTTAAAATGGCTCAGTATCCAGCCGAAATGGAAGAAATGCTTTACCACCTCCAACCACTACTACAAAAACAGATAAAGATCACACTTTTTTTGTGTGATGTTTGTTATTTAATCACACCTTTTAAGTTTTATTAAAGTATGATCTTTAGGAGTGTGATTAAAATGGGTCATTTTTAATCACACCTTTTAAGTGTGATTAAAAACATTTAGATCACACATTTTAAGTGTGATTAATAACATTTAGATCACATCTTTTAAGTGTGATGAATAACTAATAAAACCTGTGATAATAAACATTTAGATCACAGATTTTAAGTGTGATTAATATCTAATAAAACATGTGATTAATAATCAGATAAGATCACACGTTATATGCATTTGAAGAATGTAATACACACTATATACTATATTTTGAATCACAACCATATATTGAATGAAATAACGTCATATATTTCATAAATGAAAGTTAAATGTTCAAAAGTATATACAAAGGAATTAATAAAAAGTTTTTAATTGTGCTTACATATATTAAAAAATAAAAAAAAAAAACTTGAAAAAACTAAGTTGTTGAATTCTTTGACCATATTTTGCATTTCTCCAAGAAATTTCTGACCTGAAAAATAAAAACACAAATTAATTCAGAAATCGCTAGAAACATATGAATAAACTTAATATTTTTGTAGAGACTGTTCTTATCTTACAAAAGACAAAATCGAACATTTTCTCATCACACTGACTCTTCATCTCCTGCAGCAATAGAAAAGGAATAACAACTTTGATTGTTACTGGTACAAAATGTTTGGATTACCATATATAAATATGACATATACATAGAATCAATAAATCCAAAATGAAAATCTTCAATGTATAAGAAGATATTTTAAAGTCATAAAACCAAATATACATAGAATCAACAAATCTAAAATGAAATCTTGAAGTGATTATATATTCTTTACCAACTAAAGAAATTGTTGATTAGTAATTTAAAGAACGGAAGTTATATCATACTTACATTGGATTTCATCTCATATTCTTAAGTACAAAATTAATCCATTCAACTCGTACTTCATCAAGTTCGGTTTCTGTGTAAGTCTTTTTTCCATTGAACTACAAGAGGTTATTTACAAACAATTAGATAATGAAGAGGATGTACAAGTATCATGAATATAATAGTAATAAAAGTTTAGAATTTATCTTACATTTTGTTTTCTTAGGATGCTTTGATCTCTAATGAGGTCTTTCATATACCGCATTACATAAAACCCACATTCCACGTTTGTAGGTTCTTGTGGGGACTACATAAAAGCATTTTCATTATTATTATAAACTATATATAAAGTGTTATGATCAAGCTGAACAATCATTAGCATAAATATAAGTATGATAAAATTAGAGAAAATGATATTGATTACCTGAACTACTTTCCAAACTGGATTGGTCCTCCTCCTCCTTTGGGTAGTTTCATAAATTCCATCCTTTGTTTTTCCTGGAATATTAAGTAACATACCAATGAGGCTCTCACACACATTCTTCTCAATATGCATAACATCCAAATTATGTCAAACATGTAAGTACTTCCAATATTCAAGATCAAAGAATAATGATTTCTTCTTCCAACATTTTGTACCACCAACATGTAATGCTTTTTTATTTTTCTTTCCCAATATGGCTACAAGCCCTTCAACCTTATTTAATATCTCCTCCCCAGTTAATGGTATTGGAGCTAATCCAAACTCTTGCTCACCATTAAAAGCCTTTTTTTGCCTCCGATATGGATGATAGCGAGGAAGAAATTTTCTGTGGCCAACATATGTGTTCTTCTTACCATATTTTAATCTGTGAGAACATGTTCCTTCACTGCAAATTGGACATGCATAATATCCCTTTACAGTACAACCGCTCACGTTGCCTAATGCTGGAAGGTCGTTAATTGTCCACAACAATATAGCCTTCAACCTGAAGTGTTCTTCTTTATAAGCGTCAAAAGCTTCAACACCTACCTCCCACAACATTTTCAAATCATCAATTAGTGGTGCCAAGTAAACATCAATGTCATTACCAGGTTATTGTGGACCTGATATTAACAATGATAACAGCATAAATTTCCTCTTCATACATAACCACGGTGGAAGATTGTAGGTAATCATTATAACTGGGCAACAACTATACCTACTGCTAAGGGAACTGTGTGGATTTATTCCATCTGCAGAAATAGCTAATCGAAGGTTTCTTGGCTCTACAGCGAAATCTGGCCACTTGTGGTCTACTAACTTCCATGATGGAGAATCCGCAGAGTGACACATTGTGCCATCCTAATCTCTTTCGTGAGCATGCCATGTCAAATCCTTCGCTATTTTTGCTGATTGGAACATCCTTCGAAACCTTGGGATAGGTGGAAAATACCATAAAACTTTTGCAGGCACATCCTTTCTTATTTCAGTGGAATTCTTCTTCAACTTCCATCTGGATGTACCACATGTAGGACATAAAGTTGCATCTTTGTACTCCTTTCTATAGAGTATGCAATCATATGGACATGCATGTATTTTCTTATATCCCATTCCCAATGCAGCAAACATCTTCCTAGCCTCATACATGGATGATGGTATTTCATTGTTCAATGGCAGCATATCACCTAACAATGTCAGTAGATCTGAAAACCCAGTGTGAGATAGGCTATTCGTAGTTTTGAAGTTATACAGTTTAACCAATGCAGATAACTTGGTAAACTTTGTGCAACCCGGATACAATGGTTTTTCGGCATCTTCAAGTAATTTCTTAAACACTTCAGGATCAGCCGTGCAATGATCGTATGCATCTTGAACCATTTCTATTGTTTCAGCTACATTGTCTGTGGGAGACGGGTCAAATTGTTGTTGGGAAAAATCTTGTTCATTTAAACATGGTGATGTCCCAATAGTGACTGCTTCTCCATGCCATATCCATGTGGTATAACTTTGGTCAGCACCATTGAAAAAGAGATGATTTCTAATCTCTCGAATAGGTTGGCTTTTCAAGTTTCCACAGACTCTACAAAGACAACGTATGGATTGAAGATCACTTGCACGGATCATAGCAAAATTAAGAAATTGTTCAACTCCATTCTCATAGTCTTTTGATCTTCTATCCTTGAACATCCAAGATTTGTCCATTTTAAATGTATTTTTGAATACCTATACCAACAAAGAAATTAGAATATAAAATAATAAACTAGAGGCTACATAGTTGATAACATCAAAGGAATGTCATTGAGAAGGAACAATTTCTTTGATAGAACATTAAATGCCTCAAGCAAACTTGCAACAAATAAATAAATAAATAAAATACAAGATCTTATAACAAATAATTTATCTGATCTATGAATAATTGCAAAGTCAAAAAAAGAAAAAATAATAATTCCATAATGTCTAAACAATTCCAAAATAATTCCATAAAGTCTAAACAATGGTGGGATAGGGCGAAGCTCAAGATGAATGAGAGAAAAATTTGGAATATGGTGCCACTAGTGATGCTGTTCAGTTCATGATTTTGTGATCAATTTGAATCACGTGCTGCAGCTACTGAGGTGAAGGGTGTTGCAGCTGGTGTGGTTTGTTTATTGGGTGTAACTGCTGAGGTTAGAAGGTGTCTGGGTTAGCAGCTGCAGCATTGTTCTGGAGAGCAACAGCAGCAGTGTGCTTGGTTCTGGAGAGCAACAGCATCAGTGTGCTTGGTTTTGGACAGCAGCAGCAGCAACAGCAGTGTGCTTGGTTCTGGACAACAGCAGTAACTATTGGCGGGACTTTTTACAATTCAAGTACTGGCATTTTTTATGTACGAAAATTTGGTGCTGTGGGGGATGGAATAACAGATGACACATAGGCATTCAAAACAGCATGGGACATGGCCTGCTTATTTGAGTCAGGGGTCCTCCTTGTTCCCTACAGTTATTCCTTCATGATTCAATCCACAATTTTCACTGGTCCTTGTCAGAGTGGTTTTGTGTTCCAGGTAATTAATGTTGTCATTCTATTCCTCTTGAAACTTTCTTCAAGACTCCAATGGTAAAAAAGACTAATGTCTTTTGGTACTTACATTCTTTTATAGGTTGATGGCACTCTTATGCCACCAGATAGACTTGATTTGTGGCCAGATAGTAACAGTAAGCACCAATGGCTTATCTTCTACAGAATCAATGAAATATCACTGCAAGGAGGCGGTCTAATAGATGGGAGGGGAAAGACAAGGTATTACTGTTCAGTTTATTAACGAATGATTTCGTTGTTAAAAGCACTTCTCTAATCCGCTATATGTGCACATAGGGAGCTAACAGAACCACATTGTCAGGACCATGTTATAGTCCAATTGTAAGTGAGTCACTTTGCTTAATATCTCTACCTGATTCTCATTCTAACCACTAAAAAAAAAATGCGCATAACGTGGAGAGCAAAAGGATTTTTTTCCCTACTTGGGGGTTATCATTTCTGATAGAATTGTGGTTGAGTTTTTACAATGCACAATGTATTAGGCTATGAGACATTATAGACCTTTAATAACAGGTCAAGGGAACTGGAGAAGAGAAACGCTTCCGCATTTTTGTTCGGAATTTGAAAATTGCTTTCCTTTTTTGGTTAGGATTGTAATTACTATTACTTTGATCTCTGTGATTTACAAACTCTGAGATTATTTATTTTTTATGCTTACTTTTGTGTTCTGACAACCAAATGAAGGCCTAACTCCTTCTGGATGAACTTTCCCCCCTTTTGTTGTAGAGGATTTAACAGTATTGGATTTGTGGAGTATGTTACAATACTTAAATTGATTTCTTCAAAAAAACCATAATGAATGAATATACATGCAGACATGGAAATCTATGTTCTTTGGGGTTGATCTTGATCTTCATTATTGGGCAAAATATACATGAGCAACAGGACAGACTAGTATATCAAGTAACGGGGGCAACATTAACTATGAACTACAAGTAAAAATGCCAACATCTTATTGACAGTCCAATTATTATTATTATTATTATTATTATTATTATTATTATTATTATTATTATTATTATTATTTTAAAGTTGAATCTGCTAGTAACGCAAAACTACAGTGCAAAATGTCAAAATTTTTGGATTCTTACCTTTGAAGAAATGCTCTCTTTCAAAGCCCTTTCAAATCTTTGATAACGATGTGCTAAATAGTTAGAAGGATGATACTGAATATACATGAAATAAACACAGCTAACAGAGAGTGAAGGATGTACTTTTCATTGAAATAAAATGGCATCGAATATTCACATAGATTAACAGAAACAAGAGGGGGAAAATAAATATATATAATATAAAATAAAATAAAAAGAGCTAAGAACTAGATTCAATTCAATAAAAAATTCAAATTGATTAGAGTGTTTTATTGTTGTTCCTTTAAATCTTGTCAAGGTCAGCTTGTTTTCTCTATTTAAATTGGGTGGGTTTCGTTAAGTTTCACCAACTTCATATTGCTCTTCTAATGCTCCTTTTATAACCATGTTTTGATCCTAATAATATATGAGTATTGTATGTTCAATAACTGTATACCAATTTTTTGTTAGATAAAAAATTATAATATTCTGGGTAGGGGTTTAGCAAGATGAATAAAACAAGCTAATAGTGATGGACCCATTTGAACAGAACATTAAGGCATTAATAAGATCAATCCTTTATTTGATACAAGGATGGAAAATATAGAGGAATGAAGGAGTTGAAAATGTAACTACAGGAGAAGGACAGAATATCTTCTCAGGCTGTTTTGTCAAGCTAGTTGCCATAAGAAAAGGAGAAGTACAAGTGTGTTGCTTGATTTTAGGACAAGAAGCAAGGGGGTTTACTTACCATTGTACCTTATAGTTCCCTTACTAGCTTTTAAGAAAATTACAATTTATAGCCACATCAGTTGGTGAGGTTTTACAGAAATTTTACAAAACTAAAATTGCAAATTTTAGTCTGGCTCCCTGCTTAAAGATTGGAATCAAAACCTTCAAAAGTCCCCTTCAAACTTCCATAAATTTAAAACCAAAAAAATAAAAAATATGACTAGTGAATTTAGGCACTCAAAAGAACGACATATTTTAATTAGCTAAAAGATCCATAAAGCCTGCCTCTCCCCAGTCCACTATTTTATATAGGAACTATAGTAGATTATGCAGAAACGAGCTGAAACAAAGACAGGAATTGCCAAAATAGCTTACCTTTCATGTATTATCTATTATCATAAGAACATAAAATTATATCTGGTTATCATTAGCAAATTATTGTATGATAGTTCATACCCCTGTTTTTTTTGCCTATGGCATTTTGATTTTGTTGCCTAATGATAGTGCAAGTTTGGAATACATCTAGAACTTAGCCAATATGCTTACATAATGTAACAATATTTTTGTGCTCGTTGAGTAATTCTAACTTTCATTAATTCTATTTGTATTAGTAGGCCCTTAGACTAAGAGCATCTTTAGTGCAGATGTTAAAATTGTTGTTTGAAGTGTACATCTAAGTGTAAGTGACATGAGAGAGAGCTTTTAAAACGGAATAATTATAGCACGTTACTAGGGGGAGACTTTAAACAACTAATTCCCAAGAACTGTCAAAATAAGTCATAGCCTACCAAATAAGCAACACCTTGACAGCAAATCCAAAATTCAAGACACATCTATAAATCCAAATCCATATCCATGTCAACCAAAATAAAATGCATATATATATATATATATATTAGTAAATAAAAGAGCAAAGAGAAACAAATCTGGAGAGTAAATAAGAGAGCAAAGAGAAAGAGAAACTTATCAGTTACCAAAAAGAAAAAGAAAAAGAAAAAATCAATAAGAATAACCCAATCATGTAGACTTCTCCACCCTCTGTTAAACTTATCAAATACATATCCATATCCAATACCACAAGAGAATAAATACACAGACAGAGAAGAAAACTCTGCAAAATTTGTGGTTCTACTATACCAACAGAAATACACACAAAAGGGGCATAAAAACCAGAGGACTCACCAGGAATTTCAAGAGATTTTTTATTTGAAAAGACAAACTTCAATGGTGGTTCGGAGCTATGATGAAGAAGATGAACGACTTCGTTTTAGCAAGGAGAAGAGATTCAATCTTGTTGGGAAAGACAATGGTGGTTCGGAGCTGAGATGAAGAAAATGAACGGCTTCGTTTCAGCAAGGAGAAGAGATTCTGATGTTAGGAAAGGCAAGAGTCATTTGCTCTCAATGATGGTACAGAATAGGTGCCAACTTGGAATCCGATTTTATATAAAAATGAAATAGAAATATTTTATTCAATCACACCTATGATTAAAATACATATATAATCACACTTATTTAAAAAGTGTGATTAAAATAAAATGAAATCGATACGATCACACCTATTTAGGGAGTGTAATTAAAATACATATATAATCACATTGATTTAAAAAGTGTGATTAAAATATATATATATATATATATATATATATATAATCACACTTATTTAAAAAGTATGATTAAAAATAAATATTATATATAATGACACTTAATTAAAAAGTGATATAAAAATAAATATAATCACATGTTAATTAAAAGGTGTGATTAAAAAAATATATATATAATCACACTTAATTGAAAAGTGACATAAAAAATAAATATTATCACACTCAATCAAATCAAATGTGATTAAAATATCAATCTAATTTTTTTTAAGGGTGAATTACACTAATAGTCCCTATAGTTTGGGTTTTGTGTCCCTTTGGTTTCTAACTTTTCAATTGTGACACATTTGATCCTCAATTTTGAATTTTGTTCCAAATAAGGACAATTGAAAATATCATTAGATTTTTCAAGGGTAAAATCATTAATTTGATAAAATATAAACTAATTTGAGAAAAATAAATGTCAAACAAATATTTTTGAATTTTTAAAAATTATTTCCACCAACTAAAAATAAAATTATGTAAAATTGATAAATCTTTTAGACATTTATTTATTTTTTTTACCAAATTAATTTTTATTATTTGTTTGGATAATGATCATGTAAAATTAATTTTTAAAAATTAATCATGTAATTTTTATTAATTTTTATCAATTTTACATAATTTTATCATTGGTGGATAAAAAAAATTTTAAAAAAAATTAAAAATATTTTTTTGACATTTATTTTTGTCAAATTAGTTTATATTTTATTAAATTGATGATTTTGTCCTTGAAATTAAACAATGGTATCTTCAATTGTCCTTATTTGGAACAAGATTCAAAATTCAGGGTCAAATGTGTCTAAATTGAAAAGTTAATGACCAAAGTGACACGAGTCCCAAACTATAGGGACCGTTAGTGTAATTTGCCCTTTTTTTTTAATCACACTTCCATTAAAAATGAGATATTTTTATTTACCACGGCTTGTATTTACTGTATGTCGTTAATATGAATCCGTGAAAACCCAGTTTTGTTGTAGTGAGGAGAAGATACCTGTGTGTTTGTGAAATTCAACCTTGTTGGGGATGGAAAGAGTCGTCCTCTGTCATTCATGGGTGTAGAATAGAGGCGCAAATTTGGAAATTGTATATTTTATATAAAAATCAAATTGGAATAGTTTATACAATCACACCTATTTAGGGAGTGTGATTAAAAAGTAGTAATATATATATAATCACACTTTAATTAGAAGGTGTGATTAAAAAATATATAAATAATCACACTTTAATTAGAATGTGTGATTAAAAAAAATATATATATAATCACACTCATTTAAAAAGTGTGATTAAAAAGTAGTAATGTATATATAATCACACTTTAATTACAATATGTGATTAAAAAAATATATTTATAATCACACTTATTTAAAAAGTGTGATTAAAAAGTAGTAGTGTATATATAATCACACTTTCTAATTAAAGTGTGATTAAAAAATATATATATATATATATATATATAATGACACTTTAATTAGAATGTGTGATTAAAAAATATATTTATAATCACACTTATTTAAAAAGTGTGATTAAAAAGTAGTAGTGTATATATAATCACACTTTAATTAGAAAGTGTGATTAAAAAATATATAAATAATCCCATTTTAATTAGAATGTGTGATTAAAAAATATATTTATAATCACACTTATTTAAAAAGTGTGATTAAAAAGTAGTAGTGTATATATAATCATACTTTAATTAGAATGTGTGATTAAAAATATATATATAATCACACTCAATTGAAAAGTGACATAAAAAATAAATATTATCACACTCAATCAAATTAAGTGTGATAAAAATATCAATCTAATTTTTTTTTTATCACACTTCCAATAAAAGTGAGATATTTTTTTTTCTTAAAGTGTGATCTTTAACTATTTTTGTAGTAGTGAACAGACTATCGAGAACATATAGCTAGATGCTACCCGGTAAGCCGAGACTACAGCCGGCCAAGCCGAGGTAATAGAAAGGCTTCAACAACAGCAGCTGCAGCCTGCAGTGGCCTCAGCATCATATGCACCCCCAGCGGGAATCCCGGCGCCCGGGGTCACCCCTAATGTCCAGGAAAATGCGGGCATTCTGGCAGAGCCGATCCCACCCCAGACCTCCAAAGCACTGGTTTATCAAATGAAGGCACCGTTTGCGTTTGAGGTCAACCCTACTGTGCTGAAAGTGAGCAAGCTGGAAAAGCTCTTTAAACGATCTCAGGGTGTGAATTCGATCCCGGATATAGAGGATGGCTATACTGAGTCAGCAGTGACGTTGCCAGACAAATTCAAAATGCCGCACATAGACCGGTTTGACGGTTCTGGGGATCCTATGGTCCATCTACGGCTATTTTCGGACATTCTACAACCTATGGGTCTCACCAGACTACAGAAGTTGTCGCTCTCGGCCGGACCCTATCGGGTATAGCGGCCATTTGGTATGTTAAGCTTGAAGACTCTGAAGAGAAATTGGGAGGAAATGGCCGAGGCCTTCATAGCATAGTACTCCTATAATACTCAAATCGAGGTCACAACTCGTGATCTCGAAGCGACCCGTCAAGAGCTGAAGGAGGGCCTCTCCGATTTTGTCACCCAGTGGAGGGCCAAGGCCTCTATGATGATCACCCGGCCGGCTGAGAAGAACCATATTAGAATGGTGGTCCGTAACCTCTAACCAAGACTGTTACAAAAGATGATAGTCTTACCTCTGTCTACTTTTGCTAACCTCCATGAAATAGGGGTGCAGATAGAGGATGCAATAAAGCAGGGTTTGATAGACCACGAGAAAGAGCAGCCTTAGAGGGCTTTCACATGTAGTTCCAATGCGACTACGAGTAGTAGCGTAGCTGCAAGACCTTCCGATGTTGGTATGGTCACCACCACACCGAAAACTGCCAACCCCTTTGTCGGTACATCCAATACAACCTCACAAACTGTGAAGCACCAACCCCGAGGCTAAATGGTCGTCACCCCTCTATACATGTCCTTATCCAAAGGCTTAGGGGTCCTAATCAAAAAGGGGCACTTGAAGCCACTAGAGCCTCGCCCCCTACCTGATCCTCTTCCCCCGAAACACAACCCTGCCAAATACTGCACTTTTCATCAACAGCATAGTCACAACACTGACCTATACTTTAGATTGCATCATGAGATTCAAGATCTCATTGACAATAAGGTGATAGCGCCTTCGAAGAAGCCTAATGTCACTACAAACCCCCTCCCACCACATAACCAGGTCCCTCCACCCCGGCAAGTAAACCTCATCCATACACTGGCCGTCCCTTACGACCCCAGTATATACATCACCCCTGTCCACCTACCTAAGCCGGCACTGTTCATCCCTAAGAGCATAGACTTGTGCATGATGAGCGCGTCCACATCCCAACCCAAACTTGTGGTGGTGACTGTGGTAGAGGAAGGCAGGGCGGCCTTAGTGGTGAATGAGAACGTCAGTTCAGTGCCTGAGTTCTACGTGGACTTATCTGAGGAGGAATACAACCCTTGCCGCTACATTGTGCCAACCAATCAGGCCAAACCAGATGTGGAGTTGCCAACGGGAATGGAGGTCAGTGTAGTCCGGGAGGATGGCCCAAGCCAGGGATTAGATGATCTAGCTGATCTGGAGGAGGACATTGATAATCTGCAGTTTTTTGATGAGCAAGATTCAAGAGATGTGCACATTAACTGGTTCGATCTGAATGGGTCGACAGATAATTCAGGATGGCTCAGTGATGAACCTGATGTGGATGAGGGATTTCAACCAAAGCTGGAATAGCCAGAAGCAGGAACTGTTACAAAGGCTAGAATGGCCGAGGACAAGGGAAAGTTACTGGAAAGCACCGGTATTAAGAATTCTGCTAAGGAATCGGGCATGGTTAGTATTGTTGATACAGAGCAAGAAGCCGGACTGAAGCGGTTTGAACATGAAATGGATGACAATGATCAGAAAGCTAGAAAAGCCAAAGGCCCTGCGAGGAATGATTGTGATGTTGACATGGGAGTACTTACTACGGAAGCAGACAATTGCTTGTCGGTTGGCAAGGGAATATGGTGGGAAGATGATGATCTGCATCTTGCCCATACTGATGAAGATTGGGGTCAGAACTTGCCAGACGACACTTGGTACTCTAAGGAAGTGGGTCATATGACTAGAAGCGGGCAGTACTTCAAGCCCCTACACTTAGACCAACCCGAAGCATCCAGAAAGGATAAGGAAGCTGAAAAATAGAGGGAAAAACTATTAGATGAAGAGGCTGTGCTGAAGCAGTTGAGGAAGATCCAAGAAGACATATCCATCTGGGGGTTGCTTATGGCTTCGCGCGTGCGCCGGCAAGCTGTACTGTCTGCAATAGATAAGGCTAAGCTGTCTATCGACACAACCCCAGAGCAACTAGTGGGTTTTGTCTTCCCGGGAGGTGCTTCACCATTTTTGACCTTCTCGGATAAGGAGTTGCCACCCGAGGGCTCTGAGCATAACAAACCGCTATACATCTCAATTGAGTGCAGGGAGAAGTGGGTGCCGACTGTATTAGAGTGAAAGCAAGGAAGAAGGTGGCAAGCTTATACCTCTTGAAGAGAGAAAGCTTTTGTTATAAACCAATCTTGATCCTAAGGCACTCTCAAGTTTGAATTGTGGTTTTTAAGTCTCAACCAAGGCTTCAAGCTTAAGCTCTAAGGGTGTATATGGAGTATAGATATAATTCAAAGACGATACAACAACACAAAGTTAGCTTGCAAGGGAAGAAGGAGCTCTCAAAGCTCTTTTTGGATTTTTTAAAATTTTTCTAACCCTCAAAACAGAGGTGAGGCCTCGTATTTATAGAATTTGAGACAAATAGGTTACAAATATCTTAAAAAATAGACAGCTGGCGGATTCCTACCGAGAACAATGTTTATCACCCAAAAGGCATAGCCGGGCTCTAATGGACACGGCCGGGCCCCAATGTGATTCCCTTGTTTCTCAATTTCAGGTTCAATGCAGGTTAGCACAATGCTCAAAATGGTTTTTTGAGGTAAAAACACCTTGGGTATGGAAGGTTGTGATTGTTTAGAGCTTGAATTTGGATTCCGTCGTTGAGAATTTAAACCATGCACAATCTAACTTTCATCATCGAGTGCTTAGAATAAAGCGCCTAAGTCTTGCAGGCGGTCAAAAATGGGGTATCTATAGGTGGCCCTCTTTGATAGAGCTCAACGTTAGGAAACAACGTGAGTAAATGTCAAAGCCCAAAGACGACCCATTTGACGAAGCCGTAAGACTTGGGCAAGGAAGCAAATACGAATATAAATGGTTAAACTCGAGGGTTGCCTATGTATCCCTTTGCAAGGAATAAAACCTGTGTAGTTTAGGGGCAAGATGCGAATGGTACAAATGATATGCAAATGATACGATAAGCAATAACAAAATAACAACATAAATGAAAAGTCCCAAGACAAACCTAACCGTACCTTGCATGGAAAGGAGTAAGTAATTAACAAGACGGTGCAACCGACAAACGCGTCTCTCCGCGTTGCATATGGAGAGGAAAGGAAAATAACACGTCTCACGGGAAAAGAGGTAAAGGTGGTGTAAACAACATGAGCACCTGATGTTTTTAATCGAGTAAAAACAACAACCTATCGCATCTCACGGGAAAGAAGGAAAGATGGTGTGAGCAACAGGCGCACCTGATGTTTTTAATCGAGTGAAACAACTCCTAACGCGTCTCATGTGAAGGAAGAAAGATGGTGTGAACAACAGGCACATCTAATGTTTTTAACAGAGGAAAATAACTCCTAGCATGTCTCATGCGAAAAGAGGAAAGATGGTGTGAACAACAGGCACATCTGATGTTTTTAACCAAGGAAAACAACTTCTAGCGCGTCTCACGTGAAAGAAGGAAAGATGGTGTGAACAAAAGACGCATCTGATGTTTTTAACCAAGTGAATCGACTCCGAGTGCATCTCATGCGAAAGGAGGAAAGACGGTGTGAACAAAAGGTGCACCTGATGTTTTTAACTGAGTGAATCGACAACTCCGAGCATGTCTCATGCGAAAGGAGGAAAGATGGTGTGAACAACAGGCACACCTGATGTTTTTAACCAAGTGAATTGACAACTCTGAGCGCATCTCATGGGAAAGGAGGAAAGATGGTGTGAACAACAGGCGCACCTAATGTTTTTAACCAAGGAAGACAACTCCTTGTGCGTCTCACATGAAAGGAGGAAAGATGGTGTGAACAATAGGCACACCTGATGTTTTTAACCAAGGAAACAACTCATAGCGCGTCTCACACGAAAGGAGAAAAGATGATGTGAACAACAGGTGCACCTGATGTTTTTAACCAAGGAAAACAACTCTTAGTGCGTCTCATGCGAAAGGAGGAAAGATGGTTCAAGGTTCAAAAACCCCTCGAATCAGCAAAAGGGCAAACGAGCTTTCGGAACTCAATACAACGAGATTATCCCACCTCGGGAAGAAGCTTACGAAGGTAACCTGATTCAAGGTATGGAAAGTGGATCATAAGTTAGACAAGCCAAAATGATGCACAACTCAAAATGATGCTCGAATTAATAATTTAAAATCAATTTTGCCGTTTTTTCTTTTGAAAATAGGATTAATTTGAATGTGACATAATCAGAACAAATTACAAAGAAAACAAAACACTTCTCTTCCCCATTTTTTTTTCTTTTTTCTATTTTTTTTTTTCTTTCTGTTGTGTTTTGTTTTTGTTTTCTTCTTCTTCTTTTCTATTGCTTTCTCTTCTTCTTTTTCTTCTTCTTTTCCTCTTTTTTTTTGTTTGTGTCTGAACTGAGGCCTGTTTGTGTCTAAACTAAGGCCTACCTGGATTAAAACAAGATTACCCATTCACTGAACAAACAAATAACAAACTGTGATGCACTTGGGGCTAGCCAGGCCCAAATGAAGCACGGCTGGACTCTAATGAATCAGGCCGAGTCGCGATAGTGACAAAGGGCAAATCGGGAAAACCACAACTCGTGGTTAAATTAAACACAACCCAACCCTCATTCCGCCCACACCCAAGGCCGAAAACCTTCTCACTCTCCCCCTAGGCTTTTCATCTCTCTAGATTTTTCTCCCATCCGCGATACCCATCAATCCTTGCGAATATTTCTTTAAAAACTCTCTCACCCCTCTACACTTTGAACTGATTATAATTGGTTTTGGTGGAGTTTTGAGATTTCTCATGGTTTTTCTTGATTCCTCGCTTGTTTGCTCGGGTTTTACCCACCCTCTCTTGATTTTCCTATTCTCTCCTTGTTTTCTCTCTCCTAGGGTTTATACTTGGGGTTTACCCCTCTCATTCACTTACATACACACTTTTCTTCATTTTTCCTCATTTTTCCTCTATGGCTAGTGACGAGATTCCCATTCTGGACCCTGCCATCAATATTGGTGTTATCTTTGGTGAGGACATGGTGGCCGAGGGTGTTTTCTCTCCTGTCCTTGAGCCTGAGTTGCTTCCTCTTGCTGATAGACCTTTTGACGTGGCCACCTACCAGCCATGCACACACGCCTTAACCCTTGGCGGTATTTTGAGATTTGAGGGCCTTATTCCCAGGATTAATGTTGAGGTCTTGTTATGAGAGCCTATGAAGCACTTGTTTGCCAATGCCTCCATGGTAAGAAACCATTTTTCTCTGTTTTGAACATATTTTGAATATCGTAAGCACATCCTTTATTGTCCTTTAATGCAAATACTGACAACAACATTCCCATGCCATAAGTGATAGCCAGGAGGATAGGCGGCTACGAGACTGTTTTTGGCCCTCGACATTGGTACGAGAGGCTCCTTGAAGAGGTCCGTACACTAGTTGACGCTGCCGGTTTTGGTTCCTTCTGCTCAGGACTCATACAGATGAGGGTCGAGCCATTGCTATATGAGTCCCTAGTGGAGAGGTGGTGGGACACCACCAACTCCTTCCATTCCTCTTTTGATCGAGGAGCTGACTCTAACCCTGTACGACTTTTCGATGTTCACAGGCTTACGGGTAGGGGTTGGCAACCCAATCCCATTACATCCTGATATGATACAGTGAAGAGCTGCACAGCTTCATCTTCTTGGGGCGACCCCAGATATTGCTGGCCACGGGATGGTACGCTACAGCTGGTTCTTAGACCACTTCTCCAGCCTTCAACCAGCTACCCTAGAGGAGGTCGCTCAGTACACTTGCAGTTTCCTTATGTATCTCCTCAGTACTACCCTATTTGCGAACAGGGAAAATATCGCGGGGTTATACATCTTGGGTGCACCAAAATACCGTGGGGTTATACATCTTGGGCGCACTGGTGCATTTACCACGGGTGGTGGAGTACGACTGGGGTTGTGCTAGCCTGGGCACCCTATATTGCTACATGCGTTTCGTATCTCACTGAAAGACGGATTCACTTGGCGGTTACTGGAGAGTTTGGGAGGTACACCTCAAACTTGTTTTTCTGTCTTGCTTTGCATTTCTTGTTTATATTTGCTTTATTTGTTCACTTGGTTCCTCAACTTATTCCCCTTTTGTAGCTATGGGTTTACACAGCTGCAAAAGATGGATTCACTTGGCGGTTACTGGAGAGTTTGGGAGGTACACCTCACACTTCCTTTTCTGTCTTGTTTGCATTTATTGTTTATATTTTCTTTATTTGTTCACTTGGCTCCTCAACTTATTCCCCTTTTGCAGTTGTGGGTTTACACATACTTCACTTCCCTTGCCCCAGTCCTAGTGTGACCGATCAAGTTGTCTATACCCCGCTCTCGGTATTATAACTTCCGGTTTGAGTGGTGCCGACGCGTAGATCGTGACTTTCCTTACTTCCGTCACTTCTTTGACACTGTCACTGTAAAGAGGATAACAAAACCAGATACTAGTCTTTCTCCTTTACTGCTTTTACTGTTCCATACTGTTTAACCCTTGTGATCTGATACTTGTCTTGCATCTTCTACTCACAGATTGACTGGCACCCCTGGGCAGGCATTCCTCAGGCATCGAGGATGACCTATGTAGCTGCATGGGAGGCTTCGTCTATGCGGATTCTATTCGAGGGCCCCTTTGGTAGGGCATATCATTTAGGGGAGTGATTCATTCGTCAGACTCAAGGCCGAGCCGACCCTAATGTTCCACATCCCCCACTTTAGGTATGAGAATCGTTAATGATCTCCTGGCCCATGATTGATCATCTTATGCAGGGAGAGGATAGTGATCGGTACCATAGAGCCGGTGATTTCATCACCTTCCTACAGACTCGTGTAATGGCTCCTCTTACTAGGGGTGTGGTCCGTGCACTTCTTGAGGTTGCTGCTGCCGCTGCTGGAGATGTTCCTGCTGTAGCTCCCATTCCTGGGCTTTCTACGATATTGACCAAAGTTGTATACATGCGACTAGATGGGGTGATTGAGCAAATCCCTCTTGAGCATATTGAGGAGAAAGACCGCAGGTCAGTGGTTGCTCCTAGTGTCGAGCAAGTATACACTTCCTCTATATTTCTGCCCACTGTGCTTTACCATTTTGTTCCGCATTCTCAAGTTATCTCTCTTTTGCAGGTGCCTGTAGGGTATGTGGATGACCTTTTTTGGACGGTTGACCAACTGCTTCTGACGGTGCAGAGGAGACAGACTGCTCTAGTCACTCACAGGATTGAGGTACACTTTGTCCAAAGTTTACTATTGTTGTGATCTTGTTCACCATGCTGTTGATTTATTCTAATATCTTTACTCTTTTTAGCTTGAGCCGACACCAGCATCACCTGCAGGACCTCCTCCAGCTGAGAAAAGAAGAGAGAGACGGGCTCTGGGGAGAGGTAGAGGATGGGTTAATCGAGGGAGAGGCAGAGTGAGACAACATTCATCCTCCGAGTATACCTTTGACGAGTACACGACCCTTGAGGATGAGGGGGATGATATTGACATCCAGTCCAACAGTGTTAGCGATGACAGTAACGCACCTCCCCCACGACCGAGGATGAAGAGGGCCAAGATGGGTTGATTTATTTCCTTTTCCCTCTTTTTGCTTCGTAGTTAGGCACTACATAGTTTCAAATAGACCTCTGTTTTGTTTTTTGGAAGACTTTTCTTTTGCTTTGTTTTTGTAAAACAATGATCTGGGTTAGACCCACAAGTTTATGAAAAGAAAGATTTTGGATGGTTTCCTTTGCATAGCATGTGATGGATGGCATAACCCTTGTATAACAACACTTCACAAGATTTTAAAGCTACGAATACTCGCTTTTGAATTCATTCCTGAATCGAATAATAACCTACAGCCAGACAAAATGTAAAATACAACTCGATAACAGATAAATGAAATGAAAACAACCTAAAAACACGAAAAAACACTTGCTGGAACTAAGACTAAACTCAAAACAAAACAACAAAATGCCTCACCAAAGCTGATCTTCCTTGCAAACACTGTTGTTTTAGCCATACACTGAGACACAACCAGGTCTAAAAGACACAGCCAGGCACCAATAAGGCACATCTGGGTCCAAAAATGATGTCGGTTAGTTCAATCCAGCTATCCTACACTGCACTTTCTCAAACTGTATAAAAGGTGTTCCCATGTGATTTTTCTGGCAGAATAGCAAGTCTTTGATATCTTGCTCTCAAGATGGAGATTTTACTTAACAATAGGCTCAGAGATTGGGTAGCCACTTTGGATGGCTCGGAAAAGGTGAATTTTTAGGGTTTTGGCATCAATGCTCTTTTTCCTTTAAGCCGTACTTAGCTTTGTTTTCCGTTCCTCCATGCCGCTGTTCAATGCTGGAACCTGGTTACGCATGTATTTCTCTTCGGAGCACAAAAAATGTGTCCGACTCTTGAAGAGTTTCAAGCTTTAATGGATTCCTGATGTGATGAGGAGATTATGGCCCAGCCCAGCTTTGGCCATGCACGAGCACTTAGACAAATGTGTGGGCTCACTTTACATGAGGCTCAATCCTTAGCTCATGACAGGGAGCTGGATATACCTAGCCTGATTCATCAATTTCCGATATTGGAGACAGAGATGACCTTCTCTGGTGAGGTTATTGTCAACATGCCCTCTACTTATGCCTACTCGCGCACTTTCTTCTTGCCCCTAGTTATGGTGGAGTTAGCATTAGGTTGATTGAAGTGGCCCAATGCTTGATGAAGGGTAAGAGTAGCATTGGTTTGGCACTAGTCGGGACTTTGATGGGTTTAGACACCTTCCATAGGCGGGAGACCACTTGGTTTGCAAGGAGTCCATTGATTCTTCAGGTATTGTTTCCCATCCTTCTTTATTTATGATGCTCACATCACTCGACACTCATTTTCTATTTTTACTTGATGCCCTTTTCTTACTTTTCCCTCCATGCACATCTCTCTATTCTTTAATCTCTCTTATTTTTCATCATTTCCCAGGCGTGGTTGATGGATAAGCTAAAAGTGGTGAACCCTTGTCCTGCAGATTCGGCCAGAGCCTACTTCTTCCACCAGTGGCTAATGGACTTCCCTTTAGAGGGATTTTGGTGCGACTGGATATGTAGTAGATTTGCGAATGACATTACCTAGCGTTGCCTTTGGCTTAATTTGACTGAGATGAGCTACAGCATGTCCCGACAGTCAGGTAGACAGTTGATTGGCCTTACTCACTGCGTGTTCTGTTTCTTATTTAGGTTCAGACTCTAGTTTGGACATGATCAGACCTGCCCAGAGGAAGGAGTGGAATACCTAGCTCCATTTCCCGCTCGTGGTTCACACTTGCCTCGGTACCTTATTGCTTAGAGGACGAGAGAATTTCTGGCTTCTGCCCCTAGCTTCAGTTACATCATTTCTGGTGAGTGCTTGGCTTGGCTTGAAGATGAGGCACATGTTAGGCCATCTTTGGCTAAAGAGACCTCTACGAGTGCGAGCAGAAGACATAGGACCACCTGACTTATCTATGCCCCTAGTTTATTACTTTGTCTTCTTTTTTTTTTTTTAAAGTTTATAAAAGCAACTTTGATTTAATCAGAGAGTTGGAGAATGTACTTATGTTGAAATTAATAGAATTAAAGTTGCGAGTACTGAAAATTTTCCTTTTTGGTCTAAAATGGTATGTGTTGTAAAATGTAAAATTTTGAGAAAAATCAACTTTTATTAAAACTTTTCAAAACAATTTTCGAAAACGGTCACTACCTAACACACATGGAATCAATCCTCAAGATGTACAACCCCAGATCAAAAGATTATCATTGTTCAGAACTGCATGCAGCATCACTGCTTTCTCTTGTAACTGACCCTTCTGCCAAATGGAGGTAACATGACCTAGAGAACAGATGATGGAAAAAGATGACCTAATCAAACAAATGAATAAGACAGTTGAGTTGGAGATGGTTATGGCCAAACTTCGCGATGAAGTTGTCTACGTATCCCAAAGATGGGAATCAGGCCTTATGTATTTCGGTTCGGGTTCACTCGAGTATTAACTCTCTTCTTTTGCGCTCTAACTTTTGCCAAAGCCGCCCTTTCGGGTTTTCAACCTTGCGAACTTAGTTTTTCTTTGTTTCTAATTTTTCATGCTATAACTTTTGCCTAGGTCGCTCTTTTGGGTTTTCAGCCTGGCGAGCCTCTTAGGGATAATATTTCTTCAACTTGCCCATGTTGATCGGCTGTGAAAACTCCAGGCTGACTAAATCAATAAGGATAATCACTCCTCTTGACCAGATAAATTTGATAATATAAGGACCAGTCCAAATGGGTCTGAACTTTCCCCTAGGGTCATGGATGGGGGCTCGGTTATCCTTGAGCACCATATCTCATTCTTTGAGATTTCTGGATTTACTTTCTTGTTAAAGGCCCTGGCAATTCTGTGCTGATATCCTTGGATGTGATATAATGCCTTCAACTTTCTTTCGTCAAATAACATCAATTTTTCGAACCTGCTCTGCTGCCAATCTACCTCCCCTATTCGACACTTGGCCGTGAGGCTATCTCCTCGGGTGATTGGTTTCAAAACTAGATAAACAAGTCCTGGATGATGATGTATTAATTCATTTTGTCTCTTTGTTATGGGCAACTTGGATTCATTGTAACAAAACAAACTTTTGTAACGACCTTCCTACTACGCAAACCATTTTGATGGCCTATAAACTTTGTGATTGGAATGTGATTCCTAAACTATGGTTATGAATCAACCTATAGCTCTAACTGCAATATCCTAACTATGTTGAAAGTTGGATCAAGACTCTTGCATTCTTTCTTTACTTTTGATATTGCAGATTTACAGCTATGGACCTTGTGATTGATAGATCTTGGAAGCAGGAATCTTTACAAGCTGGTGTTGTGTGGGTCACCTTTGATGTCCATAGAAAAGAAATTGTTCCAATTTGTGGAGGACTTAAAGTTGTCTTCCCCAATAGTTGAGAAAGCCCGAGCGTGCCTAGTTACTCTATATTTCCACACCGTTAAGACTTATTTAATTTTGATAGTCTTTTTTTTTTTTTTTGGCTAAAAATTGCCTTTCAATGGGAAATATATTTTTCCAACACATACTTCTTTAGAAGGGTGAACTTCTTTAGTAGAGCAAAATCACTATCAAGAATGCAAGCTTTAGATTGCAAAGATTGAGCTTACAAAACATCGAGGTTCCAATCAAATGAATTTTGCTATCCCTTCTTCAAATATTTATGATTTGAATGACGAATCATATTGTGCCTATGTTTGATGGTTAGGTGTGGGGCAAAAGGTCATGATTTATGACCATCTATATTAGACGGAGAGATGAACTTATCCAACTTAACTTTTAGATTTTCTTTTAAGGCTCATTATATGTCCATAAAATCTTTGATGACTATGATGACAAATGGACATGTTTGAGTGGGTTTTAATTGGGTTAATTTAAATTGTTGCTTTTGGAAAGCCAAACCAAACCTGCACAACAAGTAATAGGGCTTAATTGAGTTGACTTGTCCTAGGGAAATTTGGCAAAGAAAAAACTAAACAAATAAAAGGCATAATTAATGCAAATACAAACTAAAGAATTAAGTATAACAGACATTTTGTTCTTGGAGTTTATAATTGCATTTTGATTGAATATTGATATAAGTAAAAATGAAGAGTAAGGTAGACAAAGAAGAAGTCATTTTCTTTTGAATATCTAGTATCAATCATTGAGTAACAAATCCTTGGAATTGTGGTAGATACTCGATTCTAAGCTTTTCACATTGTGATACACATCAACGCTCTAATCTTTTTGCGGATGCTTCTCAATTCATACACGCTTTTAGTGGCATCAAGGCTTTCATATTGATTCTTAGCAATTCAATTGCAATTAAAAAATATATATATTTCGTCTCAAATTAAGGAAAAGTTAAAAATTTTAACATGCCTAGGGATTGTTTTAAGAATTATACATATGAATTAAGATACAATGTAACTTAATTGCCTTTAATCTTATATAATAACAAGCAAGTGCAAAAATTATTGGGAATTAAGCATTGTTTTCTTGCATTATATTCTCGATACAACTTCTCTACATGATAGGTTTCGATGCTCTATATTTGTTGTTCTCCCTCACATGATTAGCTTGAAACAAACTAATGTGATGATATTATTTTCTTTACAAATTTATTTGTCATTCCTCCATAGTTCGACAATCTTCAAAAGCCATTACAGTATACAACTAAATTGATAGCAGCAAAGACTTATTACTATGTTCACCCATAAAACATCTTATTAGCAAAACTTGTCTATATTATACTAAAGAGCATGAAGCTTGACTTGAATCCCATGTTGCGGACGAACTGTTAAAACTTGAACTGGTGAGTGACTATAGGTTGGGGATAAAGTGAAGGCATAGCGTTGCAGAATCATTGACAAAGCAATTTTTGTTTCATTGATTGCAAAAGCTCGTGCCAACACAACTTCGTTGTCCAAAACCAAATGGAAGGCACACTGCTGGGTTGTTGTTGGTAGCTTTAGCAACTCCTTCTGAAAATCGTTCTGGTTTGAAAAGATACACATCATCTCCCCATATTTGAGGATCAAGATGAAGTGCCAATGTCAAAATATATAGTCACATTTATATTGGCCGAAGAATGAATTGTCCCAGTTTGACTTTTCGTTGAACTTTCCTTGTAATGTTGATGATAGGAGGATATAGTCTCAGAGACTCATTAATGATCATGTTCATCTATACAAAAAGGAATAGAAAAGTCCAGTTAATATTGAATGATATGTGTTCTTCAGTGTATTTGTACAAAAGGATATATAATCTGATTTTGTGATCACTAGTGTTAATGTACCTTTTTCATTCTTGGAATGTCTTCTGCATGTGGATCTTGTTGGCCAAACAATTCAAGGGCCTCCTTTCTTGCTTCCTCTTGCCAATCTGTATGGATTGCTAGAAGAAGAACAGACCATGCAAGCAAGGTGGTTATAGTTTCATGTCCAGCAATGTAAAAGGCCTTACACTCATCAACCACATTTTCCACTGTAATCCTCTTATTCTCATCTGCATCGTTACTTGCCTTCACAAGTAGTCCAAGAAGATCAGCCCCATAGTTGTCTACTTCTGTCATTACGTTTTCTCTTTTCTTTATAATCTCTAAAATTGAATCTCGTATCCCGTGTTCAAGTTTTTCTGATTCTATATCATCGGTACTTTTCCAAATTTGACTGCACAAATATATAAATGATCAATCAAAATTAGGATGAGAAAGACAACCCACGCTTCTTGTAAGGGAAATAGTTTAGTACAATTGAATAGATCAACTAATTATATTTTATAGCATCAATACCATTTGTTATGTTAATGTTGAACTACCATTACAAATAGAAGTTTTCTTTTCTAGGAGGTGGATGTTGTATTTTCTAAACCATCACGCATTGGCCTAAAAGCTCTACTTCCATGAAATGGTCAATTTAATGAAAAGGTTAAAAAAAAAAACAAAACAAAACAAAACAAAAAAAGGAAAAAAAGAAAGGATAATGACTAATCATCTACATTTAATTGTCTTCCCCGCTTAATTGAAAGAAAAGCTAAAGCTAATCAGTCAAATAATAGAAACCCAACAAGTTTATGATTTTGGAATTCTCTACTCTAATTTTTTTTTTCTTTTGGTCTTTTTGCTTTTTTGCCAAAAGTTCCCTTGTTGATGATTCGTATTCTATTATAAGATTTTTTATTTTTATTTTTTATCTTGATGAAATTATGTTATATCAATTAGACAAAAAAGAAATAAAAGAAAACTTTATAGGGAAATATTTCCTAATGATTAATTTATAAGTAATATTATGATTAATAAATTTAGGTATCGTTTAATGTGGTGCCTTGCTTTTTATTGGCTGCATCATATGATTGATCCCACCTTTATTTAGGAAGTAGCCCCATCAAATGAAGTGGTTAATCCGTGTACAATGCCACATTAAATTGTATCAAAATATGATCACCTTAGGATTACTATTAATAAGATTGAAATTTGACAAAATAAATTTACCTGAAGATAGGAAGCTTGATTTTGAAAACATTTCTGGAAGTTATAATACCCAACTTTGTCAACATCTCAAATATGTCTTTCCCTTCCAAATAACTACTCCCAAAAGCTATCATTGAAATAACTTCTGATGTTAATATTCTAAACTCTTCAAATACCTCAATTTCTTCACCTTCATGTTGCTTCCACCTTTCTAGCATCATCTCTACACTAGAGATCATTGCTGGAACCATATTCTACACAATACATATACATCATTTTTTGTGTATTAATTTTTTTTTTTTTGATAAATAACCAAACTTTATTAGAAAGCATCAAGGCGATGCAAATAATACAAAGAAGGATGCCAATTACGGAGACACAAACAAACGAACTAACAAATCAAATCTTCCACAAATTCAACAAACGCCAAAACATCCGGATCAACCGATCTAGTTACCCAACCATACAAAATCGTAAGAAGCCGCCGTTCTAACCAAAGGACTGAATGAGACCGCCCCTGAAAGACGCGCCTATTTCGCTCCAACCAAACCAACCAAAGAATACAATGAGAAGCAAGCATCCACGCCTTCCGACGTCTCCTACCAACACGACCCCCAACCCAACTATGCAGAACTGCTTGAACCGACGCCGGCTACACCCAAGCCAAACCAAAAGTTGCAACAACTAACATCCAAAGGCGAGAAGACACAAGACAATGAATGAGCAAATGGTCCACTGACTCCGCAGCACCACAACACAAACAACACCAGTTAACCAATATGTGGCCACGACGAATTAAATTATCCAAGGTCAGAACACGGCCCAACATAGCTGTCCACACAATAAAGGCCACCTTAGATGGCGTACCCGGAACCCAGACACACTTCCAAGGGACAGCAACCTCCTCCACAAGAGTAAGCACATGATAAAAAGAAGAAACGAAAAAATTCCCCTTAGCCCCAGGACAGTCCCAAACCAAAGAGTCCCGTCCGTCCTTGCCCACTCGCAACTCATATAAAAAAGCCAACAACTCCACCAACTGACCTTGCTCCCAATCCTGAACAGCACGACGCAAACCGACATTCCAAAAAGTCGAAACCCCTTGGCCAGACCACACAGCACCCACCAAAATCTCAGCATCAATGGCAATACCAAAAATCAGAGGGAACCGCTCTTCTAAAGTGAGATCACCACACCACCGATCACGCCAAAATCGAACCCTATCCCCTACTCCAACCTTGAGCTTCACCCGCTTCCAAAACACCTCCCACCTCAACCAAATCCCCTTCCAAAGGCCAAAACCATGAGAATACCCTACCCGCCCCGAACACCACCCGTCATGCCCTACACCAAACTTTGCAACCACTACCCTTTGCCAGAAGCGGTCCGGCTCTACCACAAACCGCCACAACCACTTCCCCAACAGGGCTACATTGAACGGGACCAGCCTGCGAATCCCCAAACCCCCCTGAACCTTATGATGGCAAATCCGATCCCAGGCCACCAAATGATAATGGGAACCCTCCCCCCCAGACTCCCACAAGAAATCCCTCTGCAACTGCTCTATCCGCTTGGCTACTGACACCGGAATCACATGGACAAACATAAAATATGTCGGGATGGAAGATAGAACACTCTTAATCAACGTAAGTCTCCCTCCTTTTGATAAGTATTGCCGCTTCCATCCTGCCAACCGCCGTTGCACACGGTCCACCACCGGATCCCACACCCCTTTAGCCTTAAACGACGCCCCCAAAGGTAATCCCAAATACGTAACTGGCAACTTTGCCACCTTACACCCGAGAATAGCTGCCAATACCGGAATCGTAGCCACCTCTCCCACTGGAATCAGCTCGGACTTTGCTAAGTTCACCCGAAGCCCTGAAACAGCCTCAAAACACAATAACACACATCTCAAATACCCAATTTGATCCACATCCGCACCACAAAAAATAAGAGCATCATCTGCGTAGAACAAATGAGAAACCGACAAAGTAGCAGGATCCTTTCCCACTGCAAATCCCTGCAACCGTCCTCCCTGTACCGCTCTAGATAACAACCGCCCCAAAGCTTCCATCACTAGAATAAACAATAAAGGAGATAAAGGATCTCCTTGCCTGAGCCCCCTATAAGTAGGAAAGAAACCCGCTGGAGACCCATTCACAAGAACTGACATCCGCACCGTGGAAATACAGAATTGGATCCAACGCCTCCACCGAACCCCAAAACCGAGCCTATCCAGCATGTATATTAAAAACTTCCAATTAACATTATCATAAGCCTTCTCAATATCAAGTTTGCAAATAAGGCCCGCCTGCCCTTGACGAATACGAGAATCCACACATTCATTTGCTACTAAGACTGCATCCAGAATTTGCCGCCCACCCACAAAAGCATTCTGAGACTCGGAGACCACCCCTTCCAACACACCTCGTAACCTATTAGCCAGCACTTTCACCAAAAGCTTATACATACTACCCAACAGACTGATTGGATGAAAGTCCCGAATATCCTCCGCCCCACCCTTCTTAGGGATTAAAGCAATAAATGTGGCATTAAGACTACGCTCAAACTCACCAGTCTGATGAAATTGCTCAAACATTGCCATGACATCAACCTTCACCACCTCCCAGCAATGCTGAAAAAATGCTAATGTAAAACCATTGGGACCCGGCGCCTTATCCCCAAGCATACTACGCAAAGCCTCCAACACCTCCTCTTCTGAAAACGGAATCTCCAACCGACAACTAACCGTGTCTGAAATTACATCGAAAGAAACACCATCCAGGGTCGGCCGCCATACCTCCCCCTTATCCCGAAACAGGTGCTCATAAAAACCCACAATTCCGGACCTAACCGCATCAGAAGAAGACAACTCCACACCATCTACACGCATACGACTTATCTGATTCACCCTCCGATGGACATTCGCCATTCGATGAAAAAACTTTGCATTACGATCCCCATCTTTTAACCACAAGCATCTAGATTTTTGCCGGAAACTAATCTCTTCCATACGGGCAATCTGGCCAAACTCCTTGCGAACCTCCTCACGACAACGAAGATCCGCCGTAGACAAAATCCCCTCGGATTCTATGACGTCCAAATCCCGCAACATCGCGAACACATCAGCCTTCTGAACCTCCAAGCGACCAAACACTTCCCTATTCCACCTCTTCAAATCAGACTTAAGAAGTTTCAATTTCTATGCCAGACGACAAGAAGGCAAACCTGAGAGCACATAACTATCCCACCAACCTTTTACCTGCTCTAGAAAACCCTCAGACAACAACCACATGTTCTCAAACCGAAACGGCGATGGCCCACTCCGGATACCCCCACTATCCAATAAAACTGGCCAATGATCGGAAACGGGACGATGCAAACGTGTTTGGATCACATTTGGAAAATGCTCATCCCAATCCCCTGTGACCAAAAATCTATCAAGCCGAGACATCACTCCACCTCCAGACCATGTAAATGCACCACCCTGCATAGGATAATCCACTAACTCCGCCTCATCAATAAATGACGAGAACATCCGCATAGAAGCCGTTACCGAAGTTGCCCCCTCTTCTCCTCCAAACTCCGCACCACATTGAAGTCACCACCGACACACCATGGAACCCCCCACCGAAAGGCAATATAGTGAAGCTCCTCCCATAAACCAATCCGCTCCCCTCCATGAACTGGCCCATAAACACCTGTGAATGCCCAACGAAAGTCATTCTCAAGACATCGAAAAAGGCATGAAATGGAATAAGCCCCCACCTCCTCCTCCTCCTTTACTAGCACCCTCTTGTCCCAACAAAGAAGAACTCCCCCAGCCATCCCTTGGGCAGGTAAAGACGTCCAATCCACAAACCGGCCACCCCACAACTCCCGAACCATCTCAACCCCCAAACTCTCCATCTTGGTTTCTTGTAGACAAACCACATCCGCACGCGCAGTTTTTAACAAAGATTTCACCATCACCCGTTTCCCCCTATCATTTAAACCACGCACATTCCAAGATAACATTTTTAACCGCATTGTAACATCAATGGAGTACCACGACCCTTCCTAGCAGCCCGGCCATCCCGAACTTCACTTCGATCATAATTGATAGAACACTCCAATCTTCTTAATTCCCTAACACTCCTCTCATTGTGTTTCAAAGGCGTCACCACCTGGCAGTTCGGAGCACTCTCCCTCCAAGAGCCCTCAATAGCAGAAAATAAAGCAAAAGCCTCATGCTCATGACCCTCAAAAGGCACCCCCAAGAAATGACTAACCTCATTAATGCGAGAAAGAACCCACCTCGATACCTCTGCAGAACTCGGCATGACATCCTCGTGAAAATCCAATACCGGACTAGGAAAGCCCTCCTCAACCATTACATCAGCAACATCTACCTCAGCATCCACCACCTCGGGCTGGACCACCATCGCCATTCTATCAACCCGCTTAGACCAACAACCTGCAGCATCAGTTCCCACGGGCTCACAGTCTGCCCCACAACTCAGTTCCTGCAAACATGGTTCAGCCCCCAGAAGTTCAGAAAAATGAGTCGGAGAAACCGCAGCAGAAGGGCCAATCGAGTGGGAGGAACCACCGAAAACCTCCACGACATTCTGCACTTGAGGTTGCCCAGATGCCAACGGTACTGTCAAGGCAGTAAGAGGCCGATTGAGGTGGGGAAGATTTGGAGAAACCACAACCGGAGAACCAGAGTCGCGGAAAATCTCCACAGAAGCCGTCAGCTGAGGACGCCCAGACTTCGGCGACGCGTCGAAGGCAGATTCAGTCCGGTGAAGCCCCAAGCCCTCACGAAGCGTGGCACAAACCCGAGAAAGCTCCGGGTTGTTCTGACCCGGATTGGGTAGAGCCTGATCTAACACCACTGGGCCTAAACCACTCCCTGATTCTTTGAAAGTATCCTGTCCATCAGCTAGGCCCATATCTGCAGAGTGATTGACCTGAGCCCATCTCTGCTGGCCGAAAGAAACACCAAAAATAATAGGGCCCTCAGAAAGACCCAAATGTGGACCAACTCCTAAAGAGCCCACTACAGAACCAACTTAGGCAGTGGCCTCAGAAAGGCCCAAATGTGGACCGGGTAAAACTTCTAAAGAACCCACTACGGAAGCAATTTGGGCAGTAGGACAAACCATCACGTCTTTACCCTGAAATCGCCGAAATCGCTGCTTATATACGTTGACCCCCACAATCTTCGCACAGCCCCGATTCATCCGCCGCAGATCTCGACATTCCAATCCAAAATCCAAACCACTCTCCTCGCCGCCGGGCGGCGCCACAGGCACAACCAATGGCCGGACCTCCACCCAAATTGGTAAAGAAAATGACCACGATCCCCACCGGAGCACGACAGTCGGCGGCATCTTCTCCAAACCCCTCACACACAAACGAAGAGAACCAAGATCCGCCGATGACTCGTCCGCCTCCAAAAAGCCACCACATTGATCGCCAAGCACTCGGTAAACCTCCTCCCCACGAAGATGCAACGGCAAGCCCATCACACGAATCCACTGTCTTGGTCCTGGTGGTGATTCCATCCCCGAAGCACAGAGGGCCAAGGGTGTCCACCAGTCCAATAGCAGATCTCGGCCATCGAGAGTCCATCGCCGACGCAACACAGTTTCTGCCTCGCGTCTGGAAGAGAAGACAAACAAAAAGGCCTGATCACCAAGGGGACGCACCTCCACCTGCCCCGACGCCTTCCACCAACGACGAACCCATTCTGACATAGCTGCAAAACTCAAACCTTGTCCCCTCACGCCCCTCAAAGAGCCCACCAAAGCCTTATCCAGGAGTTTAAACCATTCCCCTTCTAGTGCTTACCCCACGATGTGCTGATTACCATAGGTGAAGAAATAGGTAGCCCCATCCCCCGCGCACCAGCAGGGCGCTTAACCCAACCGTCACCTAAACCGAACCCTTCAATCACCAAAGCCAAATCCCCCCACCCATCTCCAAAGGCAGACAACGGAAAGAACACCTGAGTCCTCCGCTTCCCCTCCGTCACCACTATCTGGATAGAAGACCCACCATCCTCTCTATGAACCCAAACTGCAACACTACGGCTCACGCCACTAAGGCGTCCCATAAATCGAAGGGCCCCAGGATTTAAAGAAGCCTTCCGCAATTTTGCCACCAACCAACATACTTCAAATCCAACAAGCAAGACCGCCCGTCTGAGCCCCTGACCCCGTTCCACAATCGACAAACTCTGGCGCCCAATCGCATCCACCACCGCTTCATTCAATTCAAAAGACCGTCCGCCGAGATAAAGGATTCGCCGGCGTGGCCCTACTTCTGACGTCACGGGTAACATTAATATAACCTATTTTTGTGTATTATTAACTCACTATTCACAAAAAGTCTTATTTCTATAGATGTAATTTCTCCAAAATTAAAAATTATTTGGTGACAATGATGCATTATGAAATCTTTATTGGAGAACTATCATAAAAATTAGAAATAAGAAAATTAACTATAACTCACTGAAGTGCATGTGACACCAATGCCCTCTTTGTAAGTGGACATGATGTAAACATAAATTTCAGAACATAAACCTTACACTTCGGATCATTTACCATGTGTATTATCAAGAAATCAAGACAAAATGACATACCTGAATCCATTGATGAACGGTTAAACGGAAGCGTGATTATCAATAAACTCTTTGTTATTGATTATGTTATTGCCTTCTAATCCTTTCCCCTTTGGTGCCTTATGTTTCTCCTTGAGAGGATTTAGAAAAAAAAATGGCAGTGTTCTTTTTCACTTGGGAAGGAATAGGGACCATAACCTTTTAAAGGTTGTAATTGGTTTTCAAAACTGAAAGGTTGTGGAAGTTCAAAAGGAATGAAAACCAACTTTAACCATTATTGGTTTTAATTTCTATTTATTGGTTTTCAAAACTGAAAGGTTGTGGAAGTTCAAAAGGAATGAAAACCAACTTTAACCAATATGTTTTAATTTCTATTTCTGCCCCTCATAGAAATAGAAATTATACAACTAGTATCTACACATTAGGTCCATAACACATATACCCTTAAGCCTATTAACTAAATTGAATCACTTAAATTGTAGGCTTCTTATAAATGATAACACCACATTTAATTATGTGGTCCCATTGAGACATTATCTAACAATCTCCCACTGGACCACATATGTATCATGAAAAATGTGCTTAACTTTAGTGAGCTCAGAAATTTGTTATCATAACTTGAGGGTATCCAAACAATCTTGTCCATTAACTATATTAATATAGGATCAAAGCGGTCTTCGTTACATCAATCGTAACTCGACCCACCAATGGTCACGTATACTAATACAGCTAAATGACATAGATCAATCATGGATGCGTAGCATGGAAATTACATGTGATGTGATCCATACATGCCTATTTCCAACTGGTCCTACTTAACTTTATTGAGATCAATACTTCACAATACGTAACAGAGCGTAATAAACTGAATATTTCATTTCTGCAGAAATTAATCTAATTACATAGATAAAACTCAAGGCTGACATAAAGCAGTAATATAAATACAAACTCCCACTAAACCAGAATGTTCTCAAATAGAACAACACCCATCTGAGCAGTGTGCTCATGAAAGACCTTGGGTGGTAGTCCCTTCGTAAGTGGATCCGCTATCATGGAATTTGTCCCAATGTGCTCTATGGAAATCTGTCCACTCTGCACTCTTTCTTTTACAACTAGGAACTTGATATCAATATGCTTTGATTTTGTCGAGCTCCTGTTGTTATTGGAATATAAAACTGCAGACTTATTGTCACAATATAACTTAAGTGGTCTTTCAGTGCCTTCCAAAATACGCAACCCAGTGACAAAATTTCGCAGCCATATCCCTTGGTTTGATGCCTCATAACATGCTACAAATTCTGCGACCATGGTGGATGAAGCTATGAGCGTCTGCTTTGCAGACCTCCAAGAAATTGCTCCGCCAGCTAACAGATAAATATAGCCTGATGTGGATTTCCTACTGTCTTGGCATCCAGCAAAATCGGAGTCGGAATATCCAATGACCTCTAACTTATCCGATCTCCTATATGTGAGCATATATTCCTTTGTTCTCTGTAAATATCGCATAACACGCTTGACTGCTTTCCAATGATCCATGCCAGGATTACTTAAATATCTGCCTAACATGCCAACTATAAACGCAATATCCGGACGCGTACATACTTGAGCATACATTAGACTCCCTACAGCCGAGGCATAAGGAATCTTCTGCATTTCTTGAATTTCAAGACTGTTCTTCGGGCATTGGCTGAGACTAAACTTGTCTCCCTTAGCAATCGGGGTTTCACCTGATTTACAATTTTGCATGCCAAATCTATTGAGTACTTTTTCGATATAGCTCCTTTGTGATAATCCCAGAATACCCCGAGAACGATCTCGGTGTATTTCGATTCCTAATACAAAGGAAGCATCACCAAGATCTTTCATTTCAAAATTCTTAGATAGAAATCTCTTGGTGTCATGCAATAAGTTTATATCGTTTGTGGCAAGCAATATGTCGTCAACATATAAAACCAAAAATATGTGTTTACTCCCACTGAACTTGTGATACACACATTCATCAACAACATTAGTTTCAAAACCATACGAAGTGAGAACTCGATGAAATTTGAAGTACCACTGACGAGAAGCTTGTTTGAGTCCATAGATGGATTTAGTCAATTTGCAAACCATATTCTTTGGGTCTCCTGACACAAAGTTTTCTGGCTGCACCATATAAATTGTTTCTTTAATGTCACCAATAAGAAAAGCTGTTTTGACATCCATCTGATGCAACTCAAGATCAAAATATGCAACAAGCGCCATAATTGTCCTAAAAGAATCTTTCGAAGAAACTGGAGAGAAAGTTTCTTTAAAGTCAATTCCTTCTTTTTGAGTAAAGCCTTTGGCTACAAGACGTGCCTTATACCTCTCCACATTACCATTTGAATCCCTTTTGGTTTTAAATATCCATTTACAACCTACGGGCTTCACACCAACTGGTAATGAGACAAGTTCCCAAACTTTATTGTCTTGCATAGACTTATATTCTTCATTCATGGCTTCTACCCACTTATGAGAGTTGGAACTTTCCATGGCTTGACGAAAGTTGATTGGATCATCTTTCGACATTCCATTTTCTACCTCATGTTCCTGGAGATATACAATATAATTATCTGAAAGTGCAAATCTTCTTTCTCTTGTGGATCGCCTTAATGGCACAGATTCTTGAGGTTGAGGTTGTAGAGTTTGTTCCTCAGGAACAATTACCTCATCTTGAATGGGGGTTTGAACTATATTATCTTGAACAACATTGTCTGGTTGAGGATCCGAAATTACTTCTCGAGCAATGACAGGTATAGGAACCTGTGATTGGTCAAAAGTAGTAGTAGGAAGTGGGATTACTCCTGCTTCCTCCTCAAAGACAATGTCTCTAACTGGATTTCTCCCCCCAAACTCAACATCCTCAAAAAATGTTGCAATTCCCGTCTCAAATATTGACCTAAAGACATAAAGACAAAAGAAACAACCATCCTGCACTTTCTGTTTCTTTGGTTCCGGACCCTGAGGAATAGCAACTTCCTTTCCCTTATGCTTTCTTTTGCCCGTATGCTTGGAGGTGCTTGCCAGATGAGCACTTTCAGTCCTTTCTTGCTTCAATCTCTCTTCCTCTTGCACACAAAATGAAATGAGCTCATTGAGAGTCCATTTCTCCTTCTGGCAGTTATAACTGACCTTAAATTGGTTAAATTGTGCAGGAAGAGAGATGAGAACTAAATGCACGAGCAAATCATCAGATAGGTCGAGCTTTAGTGCCTTAAGTTTTGAAGCAAGATGAGACATTTCCATGATGTACTCGCGAACATTACCCTTGCCTTTATACTTTATTGAAATCAAGCTTGCTAAAAGTGTGCTTGTTTCAGCCTTATCGTTTTTAGCAAAACGCTTTTGAATTTCTGAAAGAAATTCACCGGCAACGGTAACATCCTCTGTTATTGCACCCCGAAAGACTTCTGGAATCCCACGCTTCATGATCATAAGACTTAGCCTGTTAGAACGATCCCACTTTTCAAAGTACACAATTTCCTCAGGAGTACTTTGTGCAGTGAGAGCATTCGGTTTTGGCATCCTTAATGCCAAGTCTATGTCCATGCAGCCGAGAACAATCAATATGTTCTCTTTCCAGTCCTTAAAGTTTGTTCCATTTAACATTGGAACATTGTTCATGTTGGCAGAGATTGAAGTAGTCGACATTAAAGCTGAATAGAAAAGAAAATAAAAGGAATAAACAATTATGCTCACATTAAGTTACCAAACAGATAATCTCTAAATAAATTAATTTAATGACAACATCTCAAGATACCTAGCACAACATTAATACCAAGCCTTTGGGTAGTGATATTAACTGTAAGTGGTATTCTTGTTGTAATGATCAAACATTGACAATAAGTTATGTCAAATAACAAATCTATCTTTTGATGGATTTATTATTCACATTAGGTTTTCTTGACAATTGGCACATGTTTATCACCACAAAATGTGTGTGTAATTCTGCCAAGTCTTAATCATGTCTTTGGACCGATAAATACCCGCATGAGATACACAGACATGAACATCAAAACATTCCATATAAAACAATCTAGACAAGAGAGATCACTTTTGTGACATCTTGTTTGAATTGACTTATATTGAGAATGTTAGAAAATTAAATTTCTGTAGACGTTGTATGAAATTACATTAAATTTAAAGATTTCCAAATTTGTGACCCCGTATATGTTATATAATCTGCAGCAATCCCAATTATATACATACATATATAAATAGAATTGACGGGTCCAAAAACAAATAGTTTTTTTTTTTTTTTATGATGTTCAAAATTAAACCGATCAAAACGCAAGATATATCTATATATATAAATACATGATGTTCATCCATTTGAGAAAAAAAACTGCCCACCGAATCATTTTACAATTCCAGAAAACAGATTGCCATTTTTACAGACCAAAACAGGAAAAAAACAGAATTTACATCCATAAGAAAATTCAGAATCTGATTCCAGAAAACTAAATAGAATGAATAAAGCATATCAATTCTGATAAGACACATGATATGCTTGCTCTGATATCAATTGTAAACATAAATTTCAGAACATAACCCTTACACTTCGGATCATTTACCATGTGTATTATCAAGAAATCAAGACAAAATGACATACCTGAATCCATTGATGAACGGTTAAACGGAAGCGTGATTATCAATAAACTCTTTGTTATTGATTATGTTATTGCCTTCTAATCCTTTCCCCTTTGGTGCCTTATGTTTCTCCTTGAGAGGATTTAGAAAAAAAAATGGCAGTGTTCTTTTTCACTTGGGAAGGAATAGGGACCATAACCTTTTAAAGGTTGTAATTGGTTTTCAAAACTGAAAGGTTGTGGAAGTTCAAAAGGAATGAAAACCAACTTTAACCATTATTGGTTTTAATTTCTATTTATTGGTTTTCAAAACTGAAAGGTTGTGGAAGTTCAAAAGGAATGAAAACCAACTTTAACCAATATGTTTTAATTTCTATTTCTGCCCCTCATAGAAATAGAAATTATACAACTAGTATCTACACATTAGGTCCATAATACATATACCCTTAAGCCTATTAACTAAATTGAATCACTTAAATTGTAGGCTTCTTATAAATGATAACACCACATTTAATTATGTGATCCCATTGAGACATTATCTAACACATGATTCACATTATACATCAACTTGCACTCCACTAATTTACGATTAATTTATCCATTTTATACTTTTATAATATTTTCTTATATGCATTTAAATAATAATAATAATAATAAAACAACAAGATTAGTAGAAGCATACTTTCAAGCTCTCTGCATGGGGAGCATGGTTGGCTAGTTTCCGTAACTTTGACCATTTTTCACCTTCCGATGTCACAAGGCTGTTACCTAACAACTTCTTTAAGTAGCCTTCAGTTTCCATTTGTGGATAAGCTTTTTCTTTGATTTTAAGTATTTCTTTGGCAAATTCTGATTCTGTAATAACTAACTGAGCTTTTGGACCATTCCATGTAAGAAAATTCCTTCCTATTTCACACCCAAAAATTAATTAATTAATTAATTAACAAAACTTTAACTTTAAATCATAGTGTAATGAAACCATGGAAGTAAAAACCAGCTAATACATAGCAAAGCGGTTGGGTTTGAATCAGTTTTTGAACCAACTAATTCGGTAATTTCATAAGGAAACTGTCTGATTTGCATTGTGTATCACTATGAATTGAATATTGACTTCAATTTTTAACAGAATTCATCTATTTCAACAGATTAATTATTTTGAAATTTGACTCCGGCTAATTGACAATGGGTGCAGATTAAGCTACTTGTAACTTATTTTAATTTAGAAGTTTATGCTAAACTGTTTGCTAGAATTTCTATTTACAATTTATTAGGCATAAATAACTTAAATATGTTGAAAAAATTGATTATTTAAAAATTAAAAAGCGATATTTTTAATTTTTACTTTCTCATTAACAAATTTTAACTTAAAATAAGTTACACCGGGCACAATGACACAACACGTGAAGCATTTTATCCAACTGGTCTTAACTGGGCTGATGTGGGGTTGTCAAAATGCAAACTGGCTCAACAATTATGCTTTAGAACAAAAAAAAAAAAAAAAGTCATTCCATCTATAATAATAAATAAATAAAAGTTATATTAGTTTTTTAATATTTTAGTCCTTAATAATATTTTCTCAGAATTATGTTTGTTTCTCTGTCTGACTTGCATAGAAGAATTTAAAAAATATATTTTTAAATACAAAAAAGTAAAAAAACTTGTTTTCTCTTTTTTTTGTCCTTTCTTTTTTTTCTTTTAAATGCAAAACTTTTTATTTTTTTGGTCCATCTAATCGAATAGAATCCAAAAGTGTAAAGTTTTTGTTTTTAAAAAAAAGATTCATTAAAGACAAAAATAAAATATAAATTAAAAAAATAAAATAACAAAAAAGCCCAAAAAATAAATAAATAAATAAAAACCACAAACACCCACTAAATTAATATTTTTAAAACGATTTATTAACAATTTTCAAATAATTCATTTTGCAAATTACATTTAGCATTGGATTCGGCTTCTCTCATATTAATATCTCAACATGAGAGAGTTTGAGGGGCTAAAGGGTGGTTACATTTTGATAATCTGAACCGTTCATTTTATAAGGCTCTCAATGTATATAATCATTGAAAAAATTTAGTTTGATCTAATAATCATAATATTTTTATTTCATCTCATTTGCCTCTAAAAAAATGAATGACAAATATATTTTTTAAATTGACCATTAATTTATTAGTGAATAATATAATAACATATAAATGTTACGATTATTAAATTGACCTAAATTTTTTCATAGATAATATATATTTAGAATTTCATAATATCCACTGTACGAATTATCGAAACGAGATTCATAATAAGCCTTAAAGGACCCTTGAGTGTTAGAGGAGCTGTTTAAGATTTTTTTTATTTAAAAAAAAAAAAAAAATCACGATCAGTTGTGATACATATATCATTTGTGATACTATTAGATATTAGACGCCCAAATACCATGATTTAACTGTTGGAAAAATTATTTAATATAGGCATATTTTTTAGTCTAAATTTGAGTGGACTCCAAACGTCTTTTGGGGTGGGTCCGAAAAGGTGAAGTGTTCCTTGTCACGTGGCAAGTCACACGGTGAAGACGGTTCGTCAAAACTATTTATGAGTGAATGGGAACATGACGTCGTTTTGGGGTTTAACATTAATTTTTATTTGATAAAATTCATTTGAATTTTTTCAATAAAAAATTATTGTGAGAATTTAATTTAATTCTAAATTCAAATTTTAAGTTCCAAAATGGTTTCCTAAAATTTATAATTATGAAAATTTAATTTAATTCTAAATTCAAATTTTTAATTCCTAAGTGGTTTCCTAAAAATTGATTAAACTATTTAAATAGTTTAATAAAGTTATTCCATTAAGTGAAAGGTTTTATTGATTTAACTATTCTAATAGTTTAAACAATAAAGTTACAACAGTGTTGTAACTGTTCACCTTTGGAACCTTTTTCAAATTTTTTGAAAATTTGCAACGGACATATCATTTATGAATAGTGTTACACCTTTTCACTTCTTTGTTGAACCTGTTCGGGGCTAAGGTTTTTGCCTATATATATTGCTTGATTCTAGCAGTCTTGGATTCGGGATTTTCAGTCTGAAATTTTTCTCTTTGCTGTCCAGATTTCTTTTAGTGCATTATTCTTCATTTATAATTTTAGGAATAAATATTCAGAGAGTTAGAACACATGTTTGGTTCGCCGAACAAATTGTTTGGAGTGCTACTATAATTTATGAAGATCATTGTATCCTGGGAGATAGACGCCACTCAACCGTAAGCACCGTAGCGGGGCGAATCTGTCTTAAGGACAAAGTGTCACACACTCGACTTGGTCTTAATTTTAATTCGGTTCAATAAATAAATCCGGTATGTTATTTATTTATTTTGTTTGAATTTATTTCAAGTTATTTTATATACACAGAAGATTGTTCCAACAATCTTAAGACACATTTGAATTTATTCTGTTTACAGAATTTTTTCGTTTGTTTCCTTTTCTCTTTCTTCTTTTAAAAAAATTATTTTCTGTGAATTTACAAAATAATATTCTGGTTGGAAAAACAAATAGTGATTATATGCTATTTGACAGATAGTAGTAATATACTGTCTTTTTTCTTTGACAACTAGTAGTACGATACTGGTGTCATTAACAATTCAGAATATATTTTTGTGAAATTTTGTCAGAAAATTAATTTTGGTTTTTTAGAAATTATTTTCTGAGTTTTCATTAATTAAAATTCTGTTTTCAGTATTTTAATTATTGAAGTGTTACTAAAATTAATTTTCTGTGTGGAATTATTTTGGCTAAATAAAATTTTATTTTATTTCCAAATTAATTGAAAAATAAAAGTTATAGTTTTTATTTCTTTTATTTTACAGAATTTAATTTTCTGTGTGGAATTAATTTGTTTAAATAAAATTTTATTTTATTTTCAAATTAATTAGAAAATAAAAGTTACATTCTTATTTCTTTTATTTTTACAGAATTTAATTCTATGAATTTGGTTTAATTTTCTGTGTAGTGTAAATTCTAATTATAATTTTATTTTATATATTAGAATTGATGGCTACTGAAACTAATGCCCAAACAAGTACTACTGTGGTGGCTGCGATTGCACCAACCCCCTCTCCTGTGATGACAGTACCAATAAATCATGGAGAGAAATCAGAGAAGTTCTCAGGAACTGACTTTAAAAGATGGCAACAGAAAATTTTGTTCTATCTTACAACTCTGAACCTGGCTCGTTTCCTCCGTGAAGATGCTCCTATCCTGAAAGAGGATGAAACCGACCGGCAAGTGGTTGCTGCGGTTGATGCCTGAAAACATGCCGATTTCCTTTGCCGGAATTATGTCTTGAATGGACTTGACAACACATTATACAACGTCTACAGTCCAATCAAGACAGCAAAGGAACTTTGGGAATCGTTGGAGAAAAAGTATAAAACGGAAGATGCCGGCTCAAAGAAATTTGTGGTTGGCAGATTCCTGGATTTTATAATGGTTGATTCAAAAACTGTGATCAGCTAAGCTCAAGATTTCCAACTCATTCTGCATGACATTCACGCAGAAGGTATGTCTCTCAGTGAATCCTTTCAAGTTGCAGCCTTAATTGAAAAATTACCAAAAGGCTGGAAGGAATTTAAGAACTACCTCAAACACAAGCGCAAAGAAATTTCTATGGACGAGTTAATTGTGCGTTTGAGGATTGAGGAGGACAACCGTAATTCTGAAAAGCGGGCTGGTAAGCTTCCTATAGAGTCTAAGGCAAATGTGGTGGAACATGCTTCAAAAACCAAGAAACGAAAGTCTTTTGGAGAAAGTTCATCACAAGGCTCTAAAGGGAGGGAAAATAAAAAGTACAAGTTTAATGACAAATGTTACATCTGTGACAAAGAAGGACATCGGGCCAAAGATTGCCGTAGCAAAGGCAAAAGCAAAAGAAGAACAAGCAAGAAGCCTGCTCAAGCCCACATGACTGAAGTGAACAATATTTCCAATGGTATAGATGATATCAATCTTTCTGCAGTTGTTTCCGAGGCAAATCTTGTCGGAAATCCTAAAGAATGGTGTGGACACTGGTGCTACTCGCCATATTTGTGCCAACAAAAAGATGTTCACATCTTATTCTATAGTGGACAATGGTGAACAACTCTTTATGGGCAACTCCTCAACTTCCAAAGTTGAAGGATAAGGAAAGATTGTACTCAAGATGACATCTGGAAAGGAACTCACTCTCAACAATGTGCTGCATGTATTGGACATTCGCAAGAATTTAGTTTCCGGATCTTTGTTGAGTAAGAATGGGTTTAGGCTAGTTTTTGAAAGTGACAAGTTTGTACTTACCAAAAACGGGATGTATGTAGGAAAATGTTATATGTCTGATGGCCTTTTCAAGTTAAATGTAATGACCGTTATACCTTCAGTTATTAATAATACTACATCTTCTTACTTGCTTGAGTCTTCAAATTTATGGCATGGTAGACTAGGACATGTTAATTATGGATCTTTGCGTAGATTAATTAATATGGAACGTTTACCTAAATTTGACATTGATTCAAATCATAAATGTGGAATTTGTGTTGAGGCAAAATTATCTAAAACTCATTTTCATTCAATTGAAAGAAGTACGGAACCACTTGAATTAATTCATAGTGACATTTGTGATTTTAAATCAATTCAAACCAGAGGTGGGAAAAAGTATGTAATCACTTTTATAGATGACTATATTAAATATAGTTATGTTTATTTAATTCGAACCAAGGATGAAGCTTTAAAAACTTTCATTCAATATAAGAATAAAGTTGAAAATCAATTTGGTAAGAAAATCAAGAAACTGAGAAGTGATAGAGGTGGTGAATATGAATCACCTTTTTGTGAGTTTTGTAAAGAACATGGAATTATTCATCAAACCACCGCTCCTTACTCACCTCAGCAAAATGGAATTGCTGAAAGGAAAAATAGGACTTTAAAAGAAATGATGAATGCCATGTTAATCAGTCCTGGATTACCTCAGAACTTGTGGGGGGGAAGCAGTACTTTCTGCTAATTATATACTTAATAAAGTACCCCGAAAGAAAGTGAATCAAACACCTTATGAAATGTGGCATGGTAAAGTACCATCCTACAAATACTTAAAAGTGTGGGGATTTTTGGCTAAAGTGGCTATTCCTAGTCCTAAAAAAACTAAGATAGGTCCTAAGACCATTGATTGCATTTTCATTGGTTATGCCAAGAATAGTAGTGCATATCGGTTTTTGATTCATAAATCAGAACATTTCGAAATGCATGTAAATACTATTATTGAATCTCGGAATGCATCTTTCTTTGAACATGTATTTCCAAATAAGACTGGACAAGAGACTAGTAATAAGAAAAGATCTTTTGATGCTATTACTAGTAAGGATCAAGAACATGATCAAGAACAAGAGTTAGATCAAAATGAGGAAGAGGAACCTAGGCGTAGTAAACGTGCTAGAACCTCAAAATCTTTTGGTCCAGATTTTCTAACATATTTGTTAGAAAATGAGCCTTTAACTTTTAAAGAGGCTATGTCCAGTCCTGAAGCTCGTTTATGGAAAAAAGCTATCAACAGTGAAGTTGAATCCATCTTGCAAAATCACACTTGGGAATTAGTGAACTTGCCACCAGGTTGTAAACCTCTTGGATACAAGTGGATTTTCAAAAGAAAATTGAAAACGGATGGATCAATTGACAAATACAAGGCAAGACTTGTGGTCAAAGGATTTAGACAAAAAGAAGGTCTTGATTACTTTGACACATACTCACCGGTTCCTAGAATAACATCCATTAGAATGCTAATTGCCATTGCATCTCTATACAATCTAGAAATTCATCAAATGGATGTTAAAATCGCTTTCTTAAATGGTGAGTTAAATGAAGAAATTTACATGGAACAACCAGAAGGGTTTTCTGTTCTAGGGAAAGAAAAGAAAGTGTGTAAATTGGTTAAATCATTATATGGTTTAAAACAAGCATCAAAGTAATGGCATGAGAAATTTGATAAGGCAATGATGTCAAATGGATTTAAAATTAATGAGTGTGACAAATGTGTTTATATTAAAAACACAGACAAAGGTTATGTCATTGTATGTCTTTATGTAGATGATATGCTCATCATTGGTAGTAATAATGACATGATTAAAACTACTAAGAAAATGTTGAATAAACATTTTGACATGAAGGACATGGGCATTGCTGATGTAATACTTGGTATGAAAATTATCAAAACATCAAAAGGATAAGCTTTGTCACAATCTCATTACATTGAGAAAATACTTGACAAATTCAGCAGAGATGATGATCATCTTGCTAGAACTCCTGTAGATGTTAATTTGTATCTTTCTAAGAATGTACAGGAAAGTATTTCTCAATTAGAGTATGCCCAAATTATTGGAAGCTTAATGTACTTGATGAACTGCACTCGCCCAGATATAGCTTATGCAGTAAGTAAATTAAGTAGATATACGAGTAATCCGGGAGTAGAACACTGGAAAGCAATTATAAGGGTTCTAAGATATCTCCGATTCACTCGTAACATTGGGCTTCATTATACTAGATATCCAGCAGTACTTGAAGGATACTGTGATGCAAATTGGATATCGGATACAAGAGACTCAAAGTCCACCAGTGGGTATGTCTTTACTCTTGGTGGGGCGGCTGTATCTTGGAAATCTTCCAAACAGACTTGTATTGCTAGGTCTACTATGGAATCTGAATTCATAGCTTTAGACAAAGTAGGGGAAGAGGTAGAATGGCTTCGCCACTTCCTTGAAGATATTCCAATATGGCCAAAACCGGTGCCTGCTATATGCATACATTGCGATAGTCAATCAGCTATAGGTAGAGCACAGAGTCATATGTATAACGGTAAGTCACGACACATTCATCGTCGACATAACACCGTGAGACAACTACTCTCTAATGGAATTATTTCCATAGAATATGTTAAGTCTAAAGACAACATAGCGGATCCACTAACCAAAGGGTTAGCAAGAGAGTTAGTTGAGAATTCATCGAGGGGAATGGGACTTAAGCCTATTAAATAAGAGTTACCACAACGGCAACCCAACCTAGTTGACTGGAGATCCCAAGATCTAGGTTCAAAGGGACAACCGAGTTGTGAATGACTCAAAAAGATCACTGTGGAGTCCAACTCCTACCCATTTCTTTGATGAAAATAGTGATGTCTGCAGCGTTAAAGGTTAAGTAAAATTTTAATGATTCTTATATCTAGGTAAACCTAGTGGAGTATGGCAGGATACTCTTCATAAGAATCACTTATGTGAGTGTGAACTGGGCCGGTTCTATGAGATTTGTGAAGGGCTACAATTCTTTAGAGCACTCATGAAAGACCAGGTTGTTCAGGGCCAAAATGAACACAATAGTGAGAACTAAACTGTGTCTGGGAATATACTGTGTGAGTTCTATTGTCTTGGTTTACACAAACGGCTGAACAGTTCAAGACATCATGTTCACTGGTTAGCTAGTAAATCCGATAGTGTCTCACAAGGGAAGGTTCAAAGCCAAAAGCTACCTATCCTTTGCAGAATATTACCATTTTTTGTACTCTCTGTAATTAGATCATGTTGTTGCAGTTTCTCTCCGTCAAATTCCATTCATGTGGGGGATTGTTGGAAAAATAGTTTAATATAGGCATATTTTTTTAGCCTAAATTTGAGTGGGCCCCAAACGTCTTTTGGGGTGGGTCCGAAGAGGTGAAGTGTTCCTTGCCACGTGGCAAGTCACACGGTGAAGGCGGTTCATCAAAACCATTTATGAGTGAATGGGAGCATGACGTCGTTTTGGGGTTCAACATTAATTTTTATTTGATAAAATTCATTTGAATTTTTTCAATAAAAAATTATTGTGGGAATTTAATTTAATTCTAAATTCAAATTTTGGGTTCCTAAGTGGGTTCCTAAAGTTTATAATTGTGGGAATTTAATTTAATTCTAAATTCAAATTTTTAGTTCCTAAATGATTTCCTAAAAATTGATTAAACTATTTAAATAGTTTAATAAAGTTATTCCATTCAGTGAAAAGTTTTATTGATTTAACTATTCTAATAGTTTAAACAATAAAGTTACAACAGTTTTGTAATTGTACACCTTTGGAACCTTTTTCAAATTTTTTGAAAATTTGCAACGGACATATCATCTATGAATAGTGTTGCACCTTTTCACTTCTTTGTTGAACCTGTTCGGGGCTAAGGTTTTTGCCTATATATATTGCCTGATTCCAGCAGTCTTGGATCCGGGATTTTCAGTCTGAAATTTTTCTCTTTGCTGTCCAGATTTCTTTTAGTGCATTATTCTTCATTTATAATTTTAAGAATAAATATTCAGAGAGTTAGAACACAGGTTTGGTTCGCCGAACAAATTGTTTGGAGTGTTACTACAATTTGTGAAGATCATTGTATCCTAGGAGATAGACGCCACTCAACTGTAAGCACCGTAGCGGGGCGAATCTGTCTTAAGGACAGAGTGTCACACACTCAACTTGGTCTTAATTTTAATTCGGTTCGATAAATAAATCCGGTATGTTATTTATTTATTTTGTTTGAATTTATTTCAAATTATTTTATATGCACAGAAGATTGTTCCAACATTAACTACATGAATGAAACTAATGCCTCGTTTGGAAAGCGACTGGTTTAGTCAAAAAGTCAAAAAGTCAAAAAGTTATTAAAAAAATCAAAAAGTTAACAACTCATATCAAAAAGTCAAATATTCCATTTTCTCTCTACTTTTTGCACATCTTTTCGTAAAAAGTCAAAAAATCATCCCAAACATACTAGGTTTTTTTACATTACATTTTAGCAAAAAAACTAAAAAGTTACTAAAAAGCTTGTTCTCAAACGAGGCCTAAGATTGAAATGAAATAAAAATAAAATGATCAGTACCGTAAATCTTGAGCCAAGAGTGTAAATGAGGCCGGAGTCTAGCAAATATTTGATGGGATAAATCCATGGGTCTGCTCATGGATTCGGTTCTCATCCTGAGCATTTCTTTGGTGTTTCCATGGATGAATTTGTAAGCGGGGCCTCTGATTCCTTGTGAAGCCAACACACGTTGTACGTGAATTGGATTCAACCGTAGTTTGTGAAAGAGCTTGATCAGAACCAAGAACACGTAAAGACACACAAAGCTCGAAACAAGGATTGCTATGCTTCCCAGCACACCCATATTGAATCGGCTCAACTGTGACAACGCTAAAAAGTAGCTAAAGTTTGATATGATAGTTTGGTGGTGGTGGTGTTGTACTTTTTTCCTTTTTGTGATTTCTGATTAGTTCGGTGGCTATTTACAGGAATAATGGCGAGGGGGTATCTTTGGAATTTACGACAATAATATTTCTAAAAGATGACGCAACAGTCAACCAGAGCATACAATAAACTAGGGGTGCAACTTGGGTTGATTCGGTCGGATTAGGAGGCTATTCAAACCTAGCTCAAGTTGTGTTGAGACCTGCCCAAGCCTGCCCAAGCCCGAATTGTAACCCGAGGTTATCTGTGCAAGCCCGACCCGAGTTAAACCCGAATTGTCCGAATTGTGAATGAATTTCAGTTTTTTTTTTTTTTTTGTAGCTACATTATTAAATTATTAAAATTTGACTCTATTTATAATTTTTTTTTAATAGAAAATCATTAATACCATCAAAACAAATAATTTATATAATATAAGAGAGATGCCACTATAGTAGTCCTTACAATTTATGAGTGAAAATAAAAAGAAAAAAAAGTAAGATTTTATGTTATTTGTATATATAATATATATTTAATATAATTTAATAATATAAATTACTTTAATATCATCTAATGAGTAATAATTTATATATATTTAATATTTTTGAATATCTATATATGTATAATTCGGGTTTCGGGTTGCTCAGGTTGTTTGGCGCCTTTACCCAAGTCCGCCCAAATTTAATTCGGACTTTTGAATTTTTACCTCCGTACCGAATTTGGGCTCGAGTTGCTCGGGTTGAACCTGTCCAAGTTGCACCCCTACAATAAACTAATGAAACGGTCGGGAGCACGTGCACAACTCTCGAAATGATCTGCACTATTTATAATGTGGGCATCATATATATATATATATATATAAGTGAGCTTCACACATTATAAGAGGTGTAATTATCAAATAAAAAATTAAATGATTAACAGAAAAATAATTAGTTAATTCAAGCATATCTCTATGACCTTGCTGCAGGAGATGATTTTTTAGTTAAAATAATTATTAAAAAAATTAAAAAGTCAAAAACTAAGCATATTTGGCATGTATCTAAAATAGTTTTCTTCTACCCATATAAAAAAATTAACATACCCGCATATTAATTTTTTTCATACAACTAAAACATGGGTAAACTAAAAGGGAAAATTAGTCTAAAGTCCCTCTCCCATTTTTAGTAATGGAAGAGATCCACAATATTATTTTTTGATGTCTAAGGTCCCTCTCATCTATCACAGAGAAATTTGATATATATCTCACGCTCTGTGTGTCTCTCTCGCTGCTCTCTTCTACTCCTCCAAATCCCCAAACTCAACCTTCTTCTTCGTCTCCTCTACTGTTGCTGCCATTGGCACCACTACCAAGCGCCTCTTGTGACGCCCCACTCCCGGGTCGTTAAATACACTAAAATAGCCTAAAACATACAAGTTTTGCTCCCAAAAATAATAATTACAAAATTGTCTCCAATGGTACAATATCCTCCAAATATTCTAATTGCCTCCAAAATAAACAATATTACAACTCTCTCCAAATTTAATAATTAAAGTGGTGGATCCCAAATCTCTATATTAATAAATCTTTTTATCTCAATTTTGAGCTCCGCTAAAATCTGCTCCGCACCTGAAAAATAAATTAATTCGGGAAGTATACAATACGATAGGAATACAAGGCTCGGATACAGAATAATTTATCAGGAATCCAACAATTTATGACATCAAATCAACGATACGATAATAAAGCAATTTATCAAATTGCACAACAAATCAACTATAATTTATCTAGGACCAAATACCCGGTCCTACTCAGTACATGATCAGTGAATAAATTCATTTATTCACCCACCTCACCCAAGCTCCACGCTTATCCGGGCATATTGGTGTAAACAATTAATAAAATTCACTCGATTCATGTACGGAGTATTTCCATATCATTCAGTCAGACAAATCACCATTTAATACATAAATATTTGTAGAGAATTTTACCAAATGATCAGAATATCAATGATTCAACAACAAATGATTTTACCACAATAATCAAGTGGATTACAAATTGAGGATAATTTAAAATAAGAGAACTCTTTGCAAAGAGATTTAAATAGAGCATATTGTATACAACCCGAAATTTACCTCAAAATAATTATCTCCGTCACCAAATCTGAAATTGCTCCATGGACCTCTAAAACATAACTCTTATTAAAATACTAATAAAACATAACTTATATAAAATAGATTTTGGTAAGTAAAATACATTTTGATAAATTAAGATATAATATAACTCACCTAAATATTAACCCTTAATCTTTAACCTCCACTCACTCTCCGTTTCTGAGGCTCCCATACAACCTGGATCCTTTCTATTTGTATTACTTACTTGAATTCCCTCCACTACAGCACCAAGCCTCACTATTTATACATGACCAAGTGTGAGACCCAAGAAAATGATTCTTACACGTAGGAATTTCCCTCTTACCACATGTCTTCTACTCCTCAAATTATGTTGACACCTATTTTATCCCAAATAATTAATTCTTATTAAAAGTAAAGGAAAAGATGGATGGTTGTATTGGTCTTGGGAAGTGAGGGACTGTGGGCTTTACCCACGATTTTGTCTTTTTTTTTTTTTTTTTCATGGGGAATTGGGGAAAATTAACTTATTATTATATCAGAATAAATAATAGATTGATAGATATAAAAGGGATGAGATAAATACAAATAAATAATTTAAAATTAAATTCTTATCCAAAAATCTCACCACTAAATTATTATAATAAACCACCAATACCACTCACTAAATATTAATACCTCAAAATATGGGGTGTTACACCTCTCCCTTCAGATCAACCAGGTAAATCAACCTCCATCCAGGGTCTGAACGAACATGCATTGGGACTTTTGTCAAAAAAGTTAGGTTATTTTTGTTCGGCGCTTTTGTCCGAGGATTAACTTCGTTTGAGACCACTGAAAGATTTCTATGTTAATTTAGTTATGTCTGTTAGTTAGTATTGACTCATTGCTTTTGTTGCCTCTCTTGGTGAATTATTAGAAAAAGGAAGTCCTGTGTGCAATAGGATTATGAATATAGGTCTAATCTGTTTATTTCTTCTTATTTTTTTTTTAATTTCTTTCCTTTTTTTTTCGTGTGTTTTTTTGTTTACTCTTTACAGGGAGAAGGCATGTGTATTCTTTTCAGTTTTACTGCACAACTTTTCCAGGATGGCTTGGGAGAATTTTGGAAAGGTATCAAGTGCAGATTCTACCTTCTTATTAGATTCCTTTGCCAGATGCTTGCACACAGGTTTCTAAAAGTTGTGTGATTTTTCATTTCTATTATATTTTATTTGTAGCCACCATTTTCATGTTTTCCCCCCTTTAAGAACTTGCAATTTTCTTTATACACAGTGATGTCTGATGTAGAGACAAGAAGCGCTTTTATAGAATTATACTTCTCTGGTGAATTGCTTATTTTCATTGAGGATTTTCTTCTAGAAAGAAGAGTTCTGGTTTGTAGTAATGTATCTTCAGAGTCATTGTCCAAAAGTGGTTCAATTGTCAACATCTTTCTGAATGAAGAAGAAATAATTTTGTCACATGTAATGGCTTCAACTCATCAGTTAGTGGCTGGGGCGATTGTTTTAGCATCAATATGTGCAACAATAGACCACATTGGGTTTTTATGTGAGGCTTCATACAATATTTTCAGGATGCAAAATTTGGGTACTTCTTCGACGCTGACTGTTCTTCATGTTTTTGCTCATGTGTGTGGATCTAAATATTTTAACTTTACAGATTATAGTTTATTAATGACTGTAATGAAAACTTTAGTAACATTTCTTGAGAAAGCAAAAGTATCCAGTGATTACATTTGCTGTTTCCACCTGCTGGTGAGGTTGAGTCTATGTTGGTCTTTTGAAGCAAGCAATGTTTTATTGAATAATAGTTTGTTTATAGAAGGTAGAACTTTAGCAACTCTGTCATGTTTGAGCGATTGTTTATTGGATATAATAATTTTAGGGGTTTCCCTTTTTCTAAATTCACTTGGGTTGCATTTGGATTTATAGATTTAAAATGAATGGATTTGGCATTATTAATTTCTAGAGTATGGTCTTCAGTTCAATCTAATGTTCTAGATTATGATATATGCAAGAATGGATTTGAGATTTTTATATTGGTGGATAGAGTTAACAATCTACCTTTAATATTTAATCTCTGGAGATAAATTCCGAAGTCAGAGAAATTTGGTTAAAACACATTCCGAAGTCAGAGAAATTCAAATGATGATGGTGACAACGACAAATATGATACTTCAAGGGAGAATGGCGACAGCAGTGCAAAGGTAGAAGAAGAACCCAAATGTCATGAGGTTGCTCATAATTCCGGTCACAACAACAACAAAGAAAGTAATGGTGCAATGGTGAAGAGAGAATCTGAAGTAGTATTATTCAATAGAATTGTTGTTTTGAACTGTCATAATTATGTTATAGCAGTTGGGTAATGGAGATGTCATTGAAGTTGTTAAATTTTGCCATTGCTATCAAAAGTTTGATGTATTTTATAAAGGTTAGTGATTGAAAAGATGAGATGATGAGTTTTGGCATTTTGCACTATAAATGGCATACAAAAATTAGAAAAGAGCCAGAGAAATTTGTGAAGTGAGAGAATTTTCCTAGATAGCCACACAAATTTTCTCTCCACAATTTTCTCTGGATTTCTTTGGTACTCAGAGAAATTTCAATTTTCTCTGGTTTGAATCCAGAGAATTTCTCTGGAGAGAGTTTCAATTTTCTCTGGACAAAATTTCTCTGGAGAGATTTTCTCTGGACTGAATTTCTCTGGAGAGAATTTCTCTGTGACTGAAATTTCTCTGGATCGATGTTGAGGGACCTTAGACATTATGAAAATATTTGATGTCCTTTATGCTATAAAATCTTAATATCAGGGACCTTAAAAAAAATTTCCCAAACTAAAAATTGTAGGCAAGTGGTCAAAATATCACACCAGCCTTTCCTATTTTGTTGTATGACTAAAAAACTTATAAAAAAAGTTGAATTATACCGGCAGTTTTTATATTTTGATTATTATATCATTTTAATTTTTGTAATTTGAATTGACAAAATTTTTATCCTAAATTCATAATTTTGTCTTAATTTAGTCCCATGAATTACAATTGTTAGTATTTTTTTTTTATGAAATACACATATGAACGACTTGTGTGAAGCTTTTAGAGATAAAATTATAAACTTAATCAACTCTATTAATCTCAACAATTACTGATTTTTCTTTTTAAGAATTCTAACGACGTTATTAATTGGACTAAATTGACACAAAATATAAAATTAAATATTAAAATTGAACTAATTGAAAGTGTATAAATCAAAATGACATAAAAGGCAAAATGTTGGGATTACCAACGTAATTTATCCCCCCCAAAAAAAAAAATATCATTCACAAATACGGCTCTTTAATTTTCAAAAATATTTTTTTGAGTTTTCAATCTATTTTTTTTTTATTGATTTTATTTATATTTTAATCATTTCTTTTATTTATTTATTTATTTATTTTCCAGATCCACTTAATGTGAATATACTTTAAAAGTAAATTATCTCTGAACAAATGTTTTAGAAATTCAATAAATACAACAACAACAACAAAAAGTACTGAATATATATATATTGTATTAGTGAATTTTTTTTTATAAAATAATTATAATTTTGTACTTTTTAAGTACATTTAAATTAAGTGAATTTAAAATATCTTTAAAAATGACTAAAATATTTAAAAAATAGCAAAAACAAATAATTAAAAACTCTAAAAACTATTTTTGAAACTCAAAACGAAACATACTTTTATAAAAAATGAAAAATAATATATAAAAAAAGGGTCAAAAAATAAAAAACCCCTAAAAATAGCCTCTTTCCAAATAAGACCTAAATATGAATTTGACATTATGCTAATTTTTTTTGCTACCATCAAATCAAAATGAGTTAAATTGAATTTCGATCCTTACTAATATTTCAACTCATAGTTGTCTCCTCTAAACCAATTGGCTATTGGTTTAGGCTATTAATAACCAAAAATATTAATTTTTGGCTATTAATATATCCAAAAATTGGCCATGCCCTATAAAATAAAATAAAATACACACAAGTTCAGCGGGTTTGCCTATAAAACTATAAAAACAAAACAAAATAAAGGCATATAACAAGTTTATTTGAAAAAAAAAAATTTACAAATATACCTTTAGATTTGCTTAAAAAATAAATTATCCCATGCAATTCTTGAAATTACAGCCCACCTCCTGAAATTTCTAATTTCATAACTAATGCACCTTTTATCAATAAATTATCAAGTCAATTAATATTTTTTTAATGATGTCAAAAACTTATTTCAATTAATAATTCAAATAATTTTATTATTATATAGGAGAACAGTTAATAATTTTATTTTGTAGATTAGACGATACTATTGGGTTCATAGGGCCTACCAAGAGTCTCATTTTGATTATCTGAACTGCTCAATGTGTAAAGTTTGTCGAGTATTTCATCCGTACAAAAAATCATGTTGATCGAATATCGATAACCCCTTGATCAAGTCATATTTTTGTCAATAATAGATATGATTTTAAAAGTAAATTATTGACAAAACTGTAATATGATCAAGTGCCTACCAATATCCAATCAACGTGATTTTAAGTATTCAATGAACTTTACACATTGAACGATTCAAATCATCGAAATAGAACTCGTGGTGAGCCCCACGAGTCTAATAGTATTGTTCAGTCCACAAAGTGGATTGAACAGAATTTGAACCCTATCTAATATAATTTGATGGAGAGATTTTTTTGTATATATATATTTTTAAATTGTTTTGACAATAATTTTTAATTTTATATGATAACTATCTATTTATCTATTTACCTATCTATATTATTACGGATTTATTACACTTTATATCCCTAAACTATTATCAAATTATCTACTTAATCTCTGAATTATTGATTGAGTCTACTAAATTCCTAAAATATATAAATCAAAGTTTATTTAGTCTCTTAACCATCGATTGAATATATCAATTTTTTTAAATATTTAATTCAAATCTATTTAGTCCCTAAAAGGATTACAAAAATAAAAATAAACACGTAAGTATTATAAATTAGTAAAAACCTTATATCTAGTTAAAATTTTATTTCAAAAAAATCTTAAATTGTTGTTCTAATTTTGAAAAGTGGGTATCAGCTCTTCTGGTGAATTTCCTTTATAAAAGTAAGGGTAATTATCTATATATTTATTTACTTATTTTCTACAATGGTTACGTGCTTGTTTTTATCTAGTATTATGTGGGGAGTGGTTCTTCAATATTCCTTCATCCAAATAGTCCTTTACTTGATCCTCGCTTCGACGCCTGAAACATAAAGCACTCCGATCGGGGGTGTCAAAATTAATATTCCGATAGTTAAATTAGATTATCTATGGGAGGGAATGAATATGATATTCTAGAGACAAAGTTAAGTTGATTGATAATGCATACCTTTCTTCTTCTATCTACTTTCTTTATATAGCCATTTGGTATAGATATTTCTTATGTAATTTGACTTATTTGTCATTATATTACTTGAATGTCATGGCCCAATTTCTTACTACACCTTTGAAAAGGGACAACCTAAGCCCATTTTAGTGCTTGGCACAGGTGTCAGCTGATTCTACCGGTATCACTTATGTAGCATATTGCTTGGTCGGCAAACATACTGTTCGACGTTTATTTTTCGACAACCCAATGGCCCCGATTAAGTTTAGGCCTATGATGGATAGGCCTAGATGTCTTTTTGTCGTTTGTGTAAATATTTTACTTGGCTCACACAATTGCCCCAAGCTCCTGGCCACTCCAAATTGCCAAGTGGTCGGTGTGCTCAGCTCTTACGGGACTGTTTACTTGCCTCGAAATTTGGGCACGTGATAAATACACTACTTCAACTCTGACACGTACACTTCATTTATTACTTTTTCAAAACCCGAACTTCTCACCGCCCTTTCACTTCCAAAAAGTCACTCTATTTCCTGCGATTTCCCATTTCTGCCTTCTTCATCTAAAGTGTACTTCACATATTCCTCCTCTAACACTACAAAAAATGACACTTTTGGCTACCAAATTATTGGTAGCCAAAAGTCAAAAATTTAGTCGCCAAAGGATTTAGCGACCAAAATTTTTTGTCGCTAAGCTCGTCGCCGTTACCTTGTCGGCAATAGTATTGGCGACCAAAATTTGTTTGGTCGCCGAAAGTGTACACATTTGGCTACTAATTTTGGTTTAGTCGGCAAAAGATATGTTTCCGCCACTAAATCATTAGTCGCCGAATGAGGGTTTTGGCTACTAACTTGTTTTGGTCGGCAAAAGATATCACTTTTAGCTACTAAATAATTGGTAGCTGAAAGTACACATTTGGCTACTAATTTTGGTTTAGTCGGCAAAAGGTATGCTTCCGCCACTAAATCATTAGTCGCCGAATGAGGGTTTTGGCTACTAACTTGTTTTGGTCGGCAAAAGGTATCACTTTTAGCTACTAAATAATTGGTAGCCGAAAGTACACATTTTGCTACTAATTTTGGTTTAGTCGGCAAAAGGTATGCTTCCGCCACTAAATCATTAGTCACTAAAAGTGCTACCCATAATTTTAATTTTACTTTTGCCCACTAAAAGTTTCGTAGCCAAAACATTTTCTCATGTATTTAGCTACCAAAATATTTGGTGGCCAAATACTTTAACATTTTTTTTTTTAAAATAAAAACTTCTAAACCACCTGTATCCATTATTAATACAACCTGTACCCTGTATAAACAATATAATCCATCAACAACAATTACACACATTTCAGTTCCAACCACCCAAAAAATTAATATTGAACGTCCACTTACATATATATTACAAATTTCATAAGAACCAAGTCTAATCCCACGTCAATAATTTATTGTACATACATAATACTGGAATACCACAATTAATTGTACTCCTACAACTTCTGTACCACAACAAAAATTATTTTGTACAACAAAAATTATATTCTACCAAAAATTTGCTGTTTAAGCCTCGCAATGCTCTCCAACTCATCTATTTGCTGTTTCTTCCGTTGTCTCTCCAACTTTAATTCAGCAACTTCCCTAGCCTTCTCATCGAGCTCAAGTTCACTAGCCTCCAGTGCCTGGTGTGCTTTCTTGAACATCCTCATCTTCTCATCAGCCACCATTTCCATTTTCTTCAATGCCTCCTGCACCACCTCAGCAATTTGGTTGCATGCCTCCTGTGGAGCTATCACACGTCTATCTTCTCCAGATTCTGGATTTCTTGATGAGTCCATATCAAGTTCTGTACATAATTATTACATTATAAGAGGAGAAGAAAAAAAATGAGAAAGGGAAAAATAAGAAGAAGCAGAGTTGAGAGAGAGGGAAACTTCAAATGCAGCAACTAAGTCCCAAATGAATTCAAAAGAATGTTCAAACAACTAATCGTCCAATAGGGGTTGTCATCTAAACCTAATTCTAAATGCACATTTAATATTGAAACCAACACAAAGATTTCCGACAATCTAATACTTGATTGAGAACCTATAGAACTTTAATTGAGATACATCAACTCAATCTGATATGAGATGAATGAGACTTGAAAAAAGTAAGGTCAAATAGATCAAAGCACGTAATCTTAAACATTATCCCGACATGAAAATTAAAGGCTATGCCAATCTGTACAAACTTATAAGTAATTTGTTAATATTTAATCCACAATTTATGGAAACAAGATCCCCTTTTTTCATGTTTAGACATAGAGATGAAATTTCCCTGTTCAAAATAAGAGTCAAATTATTAGAAAAAAACATAAAGAAATTCATGTAGAATAGAAGCCGGTCAGGTAAAATAAATTAAATTCAGATAAAACTTAGGCTATGTTTGGCAATAGCGCAATCTTGCATGAAGAGCATAGGTACCATCAACTATTACCTACCAAGCATAAAACAAAGAGATCACAAGCTTTTATGGTTGATCAAGCAGAACATTATACGCATACTTACCACCCCCGATGACGAACTCTCTATTGCTTTAGAAGCAACATGTTTTTTTTCTAGCAGTCTATCAAATACTGGAGTCACTATAGCTTTACCACTTATCAAATCCTATATCAACACAAAAGCCAGTTTAAAATAAGTGAACACAAAAAAATTATTATATCTAAATAATGTAATCAACATTCTAGCTCACATGAGCAAATCAGAAAACTCTACAAACCCAAAATGAAACCAACATTTACAAACTCTACCATATGAAACCATCCAAAAGTAGGTTTACTGATCTTAGGATTTTTGGCATTGCAGTTCTTGCACTCCACAAATTTTGGCTTCAGAAATTTATTCAAGACAACGATCTATTTTGATCAGCTTATTTTGATCAGCCACAAGAGCTGTCACTCCACCTACAGCCACAACCAGCTTATTTTGATAAGTTAATATGGCATGCAAACCACCTGCAAAGCACAAATAATTCCCCATCAAGCAAAGCTCTTTTAAACACAAATTTACATCAATAGCCAAATGAAGCAGTCACAACAGAGTAGAATTTTTGGGCATTTCAATAGAGAATTTATTTATTTTGATCAAATTATCAACCAAAAGAATCTTCCCAAGTCTGCTTCATGTAACTAAACCGAATATGTCAACAACTACATCAATTTCAAATAATTCTTTTGGTGCTTCATTCATACACTCAACAAAGTTAAATTAGATCCAATAATTTAACCATACCTGCAAAGGACAGCATGTGGTATGGTTAGGCGACACCTTTCACCATCAAGTGGGTCACAGGGACTTTTTATATCATGTGCCCATATTCTTAACTTCACTGTACAAGGTAACTTAGCAGCTGCTGTAGCAGCCAATGACGTAGCAAGTTCAGATTGAATTCTACTAATAATTGGGAAAGAATCGCTCTCACCATGTGGAATACTAACAGGAACAGCACCTTGTCCGGAGTCTGATGCAGAAATCAAACGGGTTGGCTTTGACCCATTAACCATCCTTGCACAAATGGTAGCTCCCAACATGTCGGGTCCCTAGAATGTAGAAATTGATGATGTCTCATACCATGTGGCCAATACCATATTTTTTACAGGTAGAAAATAAATTGATGAACCTGCATCACATAATGCACATTAGCCATATGCACAGGAAAAAGAGAGAGAGAGAGAGAGAGAGAGAGAGAGAGAGTACAAGCAAACCAAATAAGACTTCTTCCTAAACATTATTAGCAAGCTTAGTGAACTACATGAATCTAGATGTTCTTTAGACTCTTATGAAACAATCTATCTGAGTACCTCCCAAATTCATAAACTCACTAATTCCATAAACAAAATTGAGAAGATTTGTATTCTGAAAGAAAAATTGCAACCTGTTCACTATCCAATCCAATTAAATAGGCCTGTGTAATTAGAGTCAAATATGTAGAATTGAAAATGGGGCATCAAAATATCTAAGTCATGCACATCAAAATATCTAACTTGCAGAAAAATACGACAATAAATGCATTTGCAAGCACTTAATATGCTAGAACATAATGTATCTGCTTATGTATACACTATGTATATACACAAGTGTATAAAATATAATGTAATGTTGCCAAAGCAATGTTAAACAAAAAATGAAGGCAAACCCAGCAAAGCAGGGAAAGAAATTCAACAAAATATGTCTTCCCTTGTCTTATATAAAATTTCCTTAGCAATACACATGTGAAAGGAAATTCATCAAATTTACAAAATTGTTCAAATGAAATTCATGGAATTCATATTATAGTTCAAGAATTAAAGAAATTCACAAGTACATAAAAGAGAGCCATAATTCAAACAGTTAAAGTTTTTTTTTTTTAATTATTTTTTTAAATCACAGAGACAAAAAGAGACCCATAGTTCAAAGAATTAAAGAAATTAACGAAAAAAAATCTTAACCCTATCTCAGAACGTTAAAATAAAAAAGATAAAACAAACCCAGAAACAAAAAGATAACAATAATGTCTCCTATAACATGATATGGGGATTTCATCAATTTTTATACAATCACACGTTTTAGATTCAACAAACACACTAAAATTTTAGATTCAACAAAATAATTTCTTTTATACAATAAGAACCTAAAACTAATTTTTTAGGTCCTCAATCAAAACATTATTTTTTCAATTGAAATCTTCAAATCAAAAACAAATTTTTTTTTTTTTTCAAATCTCCAAATCTTAACCCTATAACAAATAGGTTCCAAACCTGGTTGAAGGGAGAGATTTTTCTTCATCGAGTCCCTCCGCCGTGATTTCGTTTCTCTCGTCTCTCCGTCGTTCCCCTTTCGGCCGGATTCTTTCCTCTCTGTCGTTTCTTTTATCTGCTTCACCAGTGTCAAGAACAGAGCTGCTATCAGAAAGAGAGAGAGAGAGCTGGAGGAGGGCAGAGGCGTGATGGAGGTGATGCTCCCGTACCCGACGCCGACGGAGACAAAGGCGAGAGAGAGAGATGGAGGAGGGCAGAGGCGTGAGAGAATGAGAAAGAGGGAGAGAGTCAGAGAGTGAGAGACATAAAAATGAAACTTACAATTTCCCTCCCAAGTTTCCCTCCGAAGTCTGAAGCACAATGTTTAAAAATTTTAATTATAATCGGCGACTAATATTTAGTCGGTAAAAGTAAAAATAATAAAAAATATATATAAAAATAGGCACTAAAATAAGAAAGAAAAAAAAATATATGTAACAAATCTAAGGAATAAAAGTAACAAATATATTAAAATTATATTTAAATAAAAATATAAGTAATAAAATTATAAATTTAAAAAATTAAAAATATTAAATTATCTTAAATATTTGTCCTAATATTTTTTTTACTGACAAATATAATAATATATTTTAAAATCTTATTTTCTTATATTGTTATATTATATATATAAAATAAGAAAGAAAAGAAAGAAAGAAAATTAAAAAAAAAAGAAGGAAAAAATTAATACTAAAAATATTTTAATGAAAAATATTTTTCACTAAAATAAAAGTTAATTTTCTGTAGTCAATGAAAAATATTTTTCTGCTGCCTTTTTTTTTATTACTAAACATCATGAACTAATTTTTTGTGGTAGAGGAAAAGGAGCGGCAGTAGTAGTGAAGGTGGTGGTGGTGGTGGTAATGGTGATGGCAAAAGAGATTAGTGGTGAAGTTGTGGTAGTGGTAGTGTAAATGGAGTGGCAGGGGTGAAAAAGAGGTAATGGTAGTAGTAGTAGCAGTAGTAGTAGTGGTGGTAGTAGAGTAGTAGCGATAGTAGTAGTAGTAATGGTAGTCGTAGAGGTGAAGAGAGATGAGCGAGAGAGATAAAGAGAAGAGAGATGAGCAATGTGAACACAATGGGGGAGAGAGATAAACAGACAGATAGACACATAGAAAGAAAGAGAGAGAGAGAGAGAGAGAGAGAGAGAGAGAGAGAGAGAGAGAGTGAGAGACAGACAAACAGACACAAAGAGAGAAAGAAAGAGAGAAGAGTGATAAGAGTGAGAGAGATAAAGAGAGAAAGAGATATAGAGAGAGAGAGACAGACAGAGAGACAGAGAGAGAAAGAGATGTGAAAAATAGATCAGGCTTGTTAAAGAGAGAGAAAGAAAAAGAGAGAGAGAGAGAGAGAGAGAGACAGAAAAAGAGACATAGAGCGAAAAGAGATGATCGAGAGAAAGACATAGAAAAAGAGAAAGATAAAGAGAGAAGAGAGAGAGAGTGAGAGAAGAGAGATGAGCAAGAGAGATAGAGACAAGAGAGATGAACGAAAGAGACAGAGAGAGATATAGAAAGGAGAGAAGAGATAGATGTATGAGAGACACAGAGAGAGAGAGAGAGAGACAGACAGATAGACAAACAGATAGATGAGTGAAGGCCTTGAATGCCTAGCCCCCTGCTTTGCTCGCCACTCCCATCTCCAGTCTCTTTGTCTCTCTCTCTTAATATACAAAATAAAGAAAATACAACCCTAGAGAGTGAGAGACAGAAAAACTAAAATCTGAAATCTGAAGCCAATGAAAATATTGTAATTAAATTTGAAGCCAATGAAAATACTGTTTCCCTCACAAGTTTCCCTCCGAAGTCTGAAGCATAATTTTTAAATTTTGTAATTATAATCGCCGACTAAAATTTAGTCGGTAAAAAATATATTAATTAAGATGAATTCTAACCACTGACTCTAGCCTGGAAGGTTTGATATCAAATCATACTAACACTATGTAAAGTTGATTTGCAATTAAGATGAATTTTTCTTTGAGGCATTTCATCAAACACCCTGTCCACCATTGGATCTCCCCTTTGATATGAGAAGCAGAAAACCACTTTGCTATCAAATATGAGAAGCTTCCACACCATTGGTCATTTTTGCTCAGTTCACACTTCCACACCATTGGTGTTTCGGATATCAACTATTGAATGAAAACCCATGGTTTGAATATGAACTACTAAACCATAGGTGGGAGGGATAATGGTCCATGTAACACAGGTGCAATGGAAAGGAAAGAAATAATATGCCAGGTAGTTCAAGTTAAAGCACTCCAAAGTTTCCCTCCGAAGTCTGAAGCTCAAATTTTCAATTTTGTAAGACTAATCGCCGACTAAAATTTAATCGGTAAATAATGAATTAAAAAAATATATTAAAAGTTACAAAAAAAAATCATTATTTAAAAAAAATTTAAATAAAAGTAACAAATATATGAAAATTATATTTAAATAAAAATATAAGTAATAAAATTATAAATTACAAATATTAAATTATCTTAAATATTTGTCATAATATTTTTTTTACTTAAAAATATAATAATATATATAAAAATTTTATATTCTTATATTATATTATATATATATATATATATATATATATAAAATAAGAAAGAAAAGAAAGAAAGAAAATTAAAAATAAAAGAAGGAAAAAAATTTTTAAAAATTCTGAGCCAGCTCAACCCGTGTTTTTTTAGTCGCCAATTACTTTTATAAATCCCTCAAATTTAAATTAGAAATGTCTCCCTCCAAATTTAAATTAACAATAGTGTTTGATTATTGTTAACCGTGTATAACGTAAAAATAATTTTAAAAAGTTGAAAAAATTAATTATTAAAAAATTAAGAAAAAATTTAAAATCTGAAATAATTTCAATAAGTCTTACAAATAATTGAGATATTTTGTCTTTTATTAGTACTGGTAATAATATTGAAAAATTTATTGAAATGATAAATAATTGGGATATTTTGTCTTTTATTTGTGAATTTTGATTTATTCTTAATTTATTAGTGTTATTGAAATATGATGATGTAAAAAGTATAAATAGTTTAATTGTACTTTTCATCTGCTATTAATAGTCTATTTTCTTTTTATGATACAATTATTACATTTTAAAAATATTAATTTATCAAAATTACCTTTTCGTAGTATATTTTTTTAGAAATATCAATTGTCATAATTGTAAATTTTTTATTATTAATGGATTTAAAAAAAGGACAAAATAAGAAATTCATATTATTTTAATAATTAATTTTTTTAAAAATTAATATTTTTGGATGGTGGGTGTACAACCTCTTCATAAAAAAAAAAAAATAAATAAAAATAAAAATAAAAATATAAATATAAATAAATAATTTTTTTTATTTTCATTCGGCTACCAAAGATTTAGTAGCCGAAAGTAGGTCTATAGCGACTAAAATAAATTTGGTTGCCGAAGCTTGACATTTGGTGACCAAAAGTTTGGTTGGGAAAGATTAAAAATTAATTTTTTTTATTTTCATTTGGCTACCAAACATTTAGTAGCCGAAAGTAGGTCTATAGCGACTAAAATAAATTTGGTCGCCGAAACTTCACTTTTGGCGACCAAAACTTTGGTCGGGAAAGATTAAAAATTAATTTTTTTTATTTTCATTCGGCTACCAAACATTTAGTAGCCGAAAGTAGGTCTATAGCGACTAAAATAAATTTGGTCGCCGAAACTTCACTTTTGGCGACCAAAACTTTGGTCGGGAAAGATTAAAAATTAATTTTTTTTATTTTCATTCGGCTACCAAACATTTAGTAGCTAAAGGTACCTCTACGGCTACTAAATTTTTTTTAGTCGCCAATTGTGATATGTTTAGCTACTAAAAATTTTTTTAGTCGCCAATTGTAATATCTTTAGCTACTAAATTTTTTTTAGTAGCCAATAATCAACATTCCCCTACTAAAAAAAATTAGTAGCTAAAAAGTTGACTTTTGCCGACTAAAATTATTTTTGGTAGCCAATTCCTTGACTTTTGGCGACTAAATTGGTTTTGGTAGCTAAAAGTGGTCGGCAAAAATGCTTTTTCTTGTAGTGTAAGCAATCCAAAAAAAAAAATTGTAAGTTCTCTGTCTCTCTTTCTCTTTACATTTTTATTGTTGTCCCCTCTTTCCCTTGACCTTTATTTTTTGATTTCTACCCGTGAGGCTTTATGGCAAACTACCCAAAGCACCTCCTCTCTGAGTTGAAGGTCTCTGCTTTTCGTCGTCACTTCGAAATCGCAGGTGATGTTCAGTTAGAACTCATTGAGGATGGCATTTTTAATCTAGAAATTACAGATACAAGCACCATCGTTCTATCATTATTGGCCATTGCTAAGGGGGGGAGTTCAATTTCCCCTTCATCCTTTACTATGAACCGCCCTTCGTTTCTGGGGCTTAATCCTTTCCCAACCAAACATTAACTTCTTTCGGGTAATAATGGGAATTGCCAAACTGAATGACATTCTAGGCATCAACCTTAACATCCCTGCTATTCGGCACTACTACTGATTAGGCAAGTCTTTTGGTTGGCTCAGAAGAGTTTTCCTAAAAGCCAAGGACACAGACCATCAACTGGTAACTATGTTAGCTAGTTCAAGTAAAAGCATTGATGACGTTATGGTCTTGGTCTGTCGTAACTAGGAGTTCGGCACCAAGGAGGATCGCTCAGAACCCATCTCTAGACTTAAGGGTGACCCAAGTGGGCGAATAGATTGTATTGTTTTTTCTTTTCAAAAATTCCTTGTGAATTGCCTCTAATCGAGCTTAATTTTGCAGGTACCGACATCAAAAAGACCATTAAATCAAGGGACGCCGAGGTGCTTGCCCAAGTTCGGAAGGCTTTGGACTACACTGGCCGAAGAGATTGTGAAGATTAAGGTCATGCAGCCCATATCCTCCAAAACTATGATCCCACATACACCACGTTTGCCACTGCCAACAACATGTCAATCCCTAAAGGGGAGAATCGTCAGGTCGCCCACACTTACGATGATGCGATCAACTTCAGAGACTTAGGAGCTAATTCGACTTCAAAAAGCGACGAAAGTGTTGAAGTAATGAATGTCGAGTGAAAAATCTAGAAACCTTCTAGATGTTGATTTGTGATTATGTATCAATTTTAAGCAGAATATAACAATTCCAATCAAACAATCAAGACAAAGAGACACAAAGATTTTACGTGGAAAAACCACAATTGGACACCTTCCAATTGTGATAAAAAAACCACGGGCAACTGCCACAAGAACAATCCACTAAGAAGATTTAAAGGAATTACACAGGTATACTCTCAATTATCTAGCGAATTCACAACGCCTAATTGAACCAACCTCTATGTGCCTCTTCCAACCCCATCTTCAGCACGGAATTGTCTTTCTGATGAGCCACTCCGGATTCCACCAAAGCTTCAGGCTCGAATTCTTCAGAATTCACAACTGAAGAACAACTCTCTCTTTTGTGTATAACAAACAAATCTTTGATGTACTCTCTTTAAACCATGAGTTGAATACTCAATAAAACATCAAAGAAAAAATCAAAATATCCCCAGATATAAACCTTTAAGAACCAAAAAGAAGATCTGGAGGACTTCAATCAATACTTTAGTTTTGGGAGAAAACCAAGTATTTATAGAGAACCAAAAGTAATCCAAGATTGGGAAGAAAACAATCTCCTTGAGAAATCCGGATTCTGAGGCTCGCTCGAGCGAAGCTTTGCTGGCTCGAGCGAGGAGTGTAATTTTCATGATTTCTACTAGTGCCCTGGCTCGAGCGACGGATACTTGGCTCGAGCGAAGAATACACTCTTTCAGGTTTTTGTATGGACGCAATCCTTGGCTCGCGGGAGAACTCCTTGGATCGAGCGAGCAAACCTTCGCTCAAGCGAGCCCTTCTTGGCTCGAGCGACCAATGGCAGACATGAAATTTTGAATGCAATTTTGAATGCAATTTTGCATTTTGCTTCGGCCGCGAGCTGACCGGGCAGCTCGACCCCCGTAATAATCAGCGAAGTGGCAATCTTGAAAGCATTAACATCACAAACTTCTCTGCATGGCTCGATTCGGGTTTGGATTTGCATCTAATAAACTCATAGCCTCACTGAAATAAAAGTGCGAATAAAATTACAACTCAAAGGAGTTTTGTCAAACGGGGTTGCCAACAATAAAAACCTAACATCGAGTATAGGGTTTTGGCGAATCATGCTCAAGAAAAGGTTCTTTAAATCATGACGTAGTTTGTCCACTGAGCTTGAGATCTTCTTTGATCGAGCAGATCTTAAGGCGCTTACTCAAGACGACTCCGACTTCATCTTTCAAGACTTGGGAGATCTGACAAGCTTTGCCGAAGACATGGGAGCTGAAAAAATGTCTCTCTCCTAAATTTCCAAGCTGAGAAACGTTGAAAAGATGGCGGTGAAGAACAAAGCAATAGTTGCCAAGAAAAGTCGGGCTCCTAAACCCTTGCCTATAGTGCTTGTGGCCGATAATGCTGATTAGGTCCCCAAGAGTCTGCGACGGAAATAGCCCTTGCCGAAGTGACGAGAGAAGAGGCTAACCAAAGGGGTTCCAAGCGCCCCGCTAAGTCAACTAAGCCTGCCAAGAAGAGGGCTCGCACCTCCTTCGCCATGGACATCTTGACCCCTTTATCATCCAACCAAACGTGAAGGGTGCCATCTTGCCAGGGGCCTCGAAAAGAATCGGGGGTTGGCCTGGCCTGGCCTGGCCATGGCTAAGGCTATAATGCTATGTAGACAATCATGGTAATTGTATTTTCCAATAAAGTTTTCCTTAAGGTGGCAACTTCAATTGCCAACATCATTTTTTGTTATTATTTATTTAGGCTATCGAGAGGACCGTCGACATCGGGCGTCGGCATCGCAATGCAGCAACCTCGGTTGATGAGCTGAAGGGTCAAATGGCGACCAAGGAAAAAAAGGCCCAACCGGAAGCTGCTGAATTGGTGGCAACTAATGAAAAGGTTTTCACCGAACACGCTAAAACCAAATTGAGCATGCACGCACTGAAGAAATGGACAAGTTACTCCTGGCTGTTGAAGAAAAAATAGCTATGTTCAAATCAGCTTACAAGGCAGCTAATGCCGAGCTGGCAAAGGTGAGTTAATTATTGTTAACATCTACCCGGATGGCATATGACTTGCTGGCATTGAGACATAATTCAAAATTAAAATGATTTATTTATCACATAAAATACATATAATCTATTTTTCCATACATCGCACGAGTTATCGCCAGTTCCACTATATACTAAAGGTGTATACAAATTTGTAGCATTACTCTGTGACTAAACGACTGGCCTGGTGGCCTAGTGGTTAAGCAGTGGCCAAAATGGAATCTGATCAAGAAAATAAAGTAGCAGTGAATGTTATGAAATGTGGAGCCTAAATTTTTTTAATTAGTTGAGAAAATTTGTTACATTTTTCTTTTTTCTTTTCTTAAATGTTATACACTTTTATATTAAATATTATGCAATTTTTTGGTAAAATTAGGATAATTTGTAAATTTTCAAATCAAATTACAATAATTTGTGCTATAATTACACATTTTTATGATGTGTTAAATTTAACACTACTTATAAAATATGTAAATTGTAACTATATTAAAAATTATTATAACTTAATTTTAAAAATTCCAAATTATTCTAACATTATAAAAGATATGCACTTTTAAGAGACGTATATTGTAGCATGTAACATTTCGGATCTTAAATCTGACTTGTTTTGTGAATTGATAATCATTACCTTGCACTTGTATTATTTTCTAATACTTGGAAATGATAGGTTTACATTTCACCTTTTAATTATTATAACTGGAACCTTCTAAATGTTTACAGCCTTGATTTATATGTTAACATGATGGTTGGGAAAGATTTGACTGAAAATTCTAAATTCGGATATTTGTTAATGACTAGTCGTTACTCTTTTTCTCTTTTCTCTCTCCATATTTTGAATCTTAATGTGATTCTAGAACCATTAGAAAAATTACTTTCAGGGCGTCGATTTAGACATAATAACTTTCAAAAATAGAGTTTGGACAAGGGAGTAATATCTATTCAAAGTTTGGACACCAAAGCTATCAACATAGTTTGCTTGAGTGAATTTTGACAGCTCGAGCGGTCTGTAGACCTGGACAAATCTAAATTTCAAAAATAAAGATCCCGCCAGCACCCATTCACCACTCAAGCAAACATTTGACTAATCAAATAGTCTGTTTCAAAAACAAAGATACGGTAAGCATCAATTCACTGCTCGAGTGAACCTTTGGCTGCTCAAGTGTGTGAAAAGCTATACTTTTTGGTTAGATTTGTGCGGTCAAAGCTACCTTTATGTCTATACTATATATAGAGACTCTAGATGTTTTCACCAAAATTGCTTTAGAGCTCTAAAAGAGCACCTCTAAACTTAGCATTAATTTGTCTTCTTCTGGCCACTGTTTTTGTTTTTCTGTTTTTTTTTTTTTTTTAATTGGTTGCCAGCTCAGTAGAGCTGCTATTAAAGCAGCTCTACTAGAGCTCCCAATCACTGCTGTGTTTTCACACCACTCTTTCTCTCTCTATTTCCTTTCTATCCTCGGGATCTCTTCCTCTTTCTCCACTTCTCCCTCTAAATCCTACATTCAATCCTTGATTTCATCTACTCAGAGGAGGATTTTCACAAAATCCATTTAATAAAGTCGTATGGCACACTAAAGGCTACATTCTCACCAAAAAAAAAAAAAAAAAAAAAAATCATTTTTGAACAACTTTAAAAATCTAGGAATTTCTCCATTGTCGTTGAGGTAGGAATATTTTACTTCTACTTAAATATGGGTTATAATGTGAATGTGTGTTATTACCTTTATATGAAAAATTAAAGTTTTGGCACGTCTTGTGCAAGAGATTGGATTTTGTTGCAAATTTAGAAATTTCCTAATCATATTTCCCTAAAACTACAATTTGAGCAATGTATATCTTGTTTATTTGTAATTGGAGGAAAAGCCCTAATTTACATTTATTCATAAGTTTTGGGAAAAATTGAAATGAAAGCTTTATATATGAAATTGATGATGAAAATGGATAATTAAATTCATTTTGAGAATGTGGATACGAATAATTAAGTTCGGTTATGTATTGCACTTTAAGGGTTCAACTAGATTGAGATATTTCTTATGTTGTTAACAATCTGTGAGGATTTGCATAATTGTAAATTGAGTTATTGTAAATCATATTTTGATAATTGGTTTGAATAATGAATCCGAGTAGTATAGTTTGATAAATTAAGCTAGCGAGAATGTCTACGGTGAAAGATCTAAAACCCGCATAGGAGTAGGTACTACGTTCTTTCCGGCTAATAACGAGTAAAGTGAGGGTGTTATTGGTGGTTCATGCATTTTATGACCACTGGAAGATACTAGCCTAGGGATTCATTATTATGATGTCATAATTGGAATTCAATTATGAAAGTTATTTTGATTAATCATTATAGTTGCAAATGACGAGACTTTTGTGGTTAATTCATTTTTTAAGGATTGAATGGTGCACTGCAACCTCAAGCTTGATGGCTAGCGAATTACTAGGCACATGAACCTCTTTTGTTTATTTTGTATAAAGGCCTAAGGTCATAGTTATGTTTTGTAATTAACCAAGTACTCTTATTTGATAAAGGAGATGTCCTCTTTATTTTGTGTAAGCCTTAAGGCAAAATGATACTTATTTTGTTATATTGGTAGAATTGTGCACATCCCATATATTAATCTCATTTGGAATTATGAATCTAGGTTGCAATTGTCCTTTGTAAAGTTCATGCTTTATATGAAATATATATTTCAGGAAGAGAATTAAATTACTATATCGATCTTATTATCGCTTATTGATTTCATTATTCTGTTGGCTTTTCAGTAGTTTGAAGGTTAAGATTGTAAATTTGCACATGCCAGCAAGGTATTATTGTGATAACCCTGCTCCGTATTATGCTAATTGATTTTAATTATGGTTATGGTTATGTGTTTAATATGGTTTTGAGTGTCATTTATATGATTATATGTGATTTTGATTTTATATCTGTTCACCGTAGGAAAATCTATCCAACTTATTGTTATGAACGGAAAATTAGAGGCCTTACCAGGCCACAAAACCCGAAATTGACTACGCCATTGTGATTGGCATAATTTTTAGAGCCTATGGTGAAATTTAATTAGAAATTGATTCGGATCAGAATAATTAGATTCAAAATGATTAATTAAGCACAATTACTTAGCTTTAATCAATTTGATTAAGAGAGCCTATAAATAGGCCTCTATACACTCAATTCCTCTCCTTTAGAGTCATTTTTGCTGAGATTACACTCTAGAGAGAGAGTGTGTGCCGGTTAGAGAGAGAGAGGGAGCTCAAGTTGAAGAATTAATCAAGAAGCTTGAAGATCTTGAAGATCAACTCAAGAATTAACCATAATTTGGGTGATTAGAGCTCCTAGGTAAGCATTTGAGTATAAATTCATGTGCATAAGTTTGTAAATTTGTGTATTCAAGCTAGTTGGGTAATCAAGAACATAATTTGAGATGAAATTGAAGAATTGAAAGCTTATATGTACATGCATGCATAGAATTGCTATGAATTTGCATATTTGAGCATGAATTATGTAGAACAAATAGAATTGAGCACAAAATCTCATATGCATGCATGATTTTCATGAGCTTCATGATATTAAGTGTCATTTGTACAATTTGGAATAGAATTGGAGTCAAGAATCTACATGCATGCATGATTGATGAAGATATGGAATTGGTGTGAAGTTGAATGCACATGTTTTGGAACTATGTAAAGAATTCAAAATGATTTTTTGGAAAAGGGACCATGAATTTGAGCAATTGGCCTTATATTGTTATTGTCCTCATGTTATGTAATATGTTTCCATGTTTTTGGTGTCCAAAACATGAGCCTTGCACCTTTGAATGTCAAGTTTGAAGCTCAAACAGCTTATTGGAAAACCCAGAATTCGGCATGTCCGCTCGAGCGGGGTAATGGCCGCTCGAGCGTGAAATGCTAGTTTCCAGAACTTTTGCAGACATGGATGTCCGCTCGAGCGGGGATATTCATGCTCGAGTGTTAGGCCATGTAGTTTGACTTTCAGCTCAAGCGTCCGAAGTCACGCTCGAGCGTAAAAGTGAAGTAACCAGTACTTTTGCAGACCAAAGAGGTTCGCTCGAATGGGGAACTCTGTTTCTGAAATTTTGAAAAGATGTTTTCTGTTTCATTTTCCGTTCTCTTTCATTTCTAGGCACTCTTAGACATGCATTGAGCATTGTGAATGGATTAAGAAGATAAGAAAGAGGCCTAAGAGGAGTAAATAAATTAAGAACGGATTGAATTGTTTGTGACCCAATATGTGTTATGATTTATGTAGGGTCGAGCACAAGGACAAATCCACCGGTAGAACACTGTGAGTAATATCTTAGTAAAGATATTTTCAAGTATGTTACTTTCCAAATGCTACTTCTGCATAAGCTTCATGGATTTGTTGATTTGAAATATAAATAAGTATTCTATATGCCTAATTTTGTATAAGGCCGTTTGCCGTTTGATACGTTTGATATATCCGAATTAGGCCTAAGGCCATTTGCCGTTTGATACGTTTGATATATCCGAATTAGGCCTAAGGTTGTTTGCCGTTTGATAAGTTTGATATGTCCGAATTGGGCCTAAGGCCGTTTGAATATACTAATGATAGGCCAAAGGCCGTTTGAATACCGTGATAGGCCAAAGGCCGTTTGAACATGAGCGTAATGGGCCAAAGGCCGTTTGAATGAAAAGGGATCATGATCATGAATATGAAATGCGCATAGATATGAATATAAAGAGAATGGGCCCGAGGCCGTTTGATACGCCTGATATGTTTGAATTGGGCCCGAGGCCGTTTGATATGTTTGAATTGGACCAAAGGTTGTTTTGAATAAAGAGTCGGTTGGACCAAAGGTCATTTTATATAGATGGACCCAAGGTCGTTTTGTCTTATATAAGAATTGGACCTGAGATCGTTTTACATATGGATATGATGTGTTGGACCCGAGGTCATTTTGCTTTATTGAGATTCGTAAATCTGATGTGAATGAGAATAGTGGTTCAAATGTGTACATTATAAGTATGACTCATTTATGAACGAATCTCATTCATTAACCTCTTTATTTTGATATTATTCACTGGGCGTTAGCTCACTCTTATTTATATGTATGTAGGTGAGCAAAGGGACGTTCAACCCCAGCCTTAGTGAAATTTAAGAAAGGAACCCAAGTTTTGTGAAGTCAGCCCAGGTGCCTCACGCAAGAGGCTTTGTTTATGATCTTTGTATTTCCTTTGCTATTTCTATTGGTCATGATAGACCGTTTATGTGTATAAGCTTTCAGTTTAGCCAACTATGTGTTTGAATGATCCTGGGTATACAAGATGTTAACTACTGATATGTGGTGTGAGTTATTATTAAGTATATGTTAAATGTTTTGATATGCCATGTAAGGATAACTCATTGGACAAAATTTTTAAGTTTGCTTCCGCATCTGGCCCCATATTATTAATTATTAATTGATATCAGGTTTGAGGCCGTAGGTAATCTCATGATTACTGGCCGGTTATGACCTTAATCTATAAGGGTGGGTTCGGGTCATGACAATTATTCTTATCCCTATGTGAAAAATCATTTTCAAATATTGATGGTGTGCCTTCGTTGAGATGATGCCACGGAGGATCTTGGGAGCTTAACGCTCATCTTTTGTTTATTTTTGTAAAGCCTAGGACTTATTACATATTTGGATTGAGACCTTTTGTTGTAATAGGGAAATGTCCCTTGAAATATGTAATTCATTAGGGCATTTCAATTGGGTATTTATTAGACCTTGTACTAGTTTATTATATGTTATAGATTTAGATTTAGGGTTATGAATATAAGATTGCATGTAATCACCCTTTGTAAAATCTCTAGAAATATTAGAAAAGAAGTATAACGAGAAGCAGGGGCGGAGCCAAAGAAAGCCTAGGGGGGTCACTTGCCCCCCTCAATTTTGAACTTTTTTTGTTTTTGTTTTGTGGTCATATACGTATTCTTTTTTTTTTCTTAACATGTTCTTTGGCTAAGGATTTATTGTATTGTTCACAATAAGTAGTTATTTGATACTTTGGAGTACTATGTGTTGTTGTTATGTAGTAGTCTAAATCAATAGTGTAGTGAGAAATCTTATGGATTGAATATAATTAACTCATTATTTTCAAGTAGTTGACAAATTACTTAGTGTGATTTGTGATTTCTCATGCTTTGAGCATTACATAGACAACGCCATATGGTACTCTAAGATTATTTAATAATTTATTCAAAACACATCATTTATAAGCAATATCATCTCTTGAATATTTTCTGTCAAATAAAAATTAAATAGATTTTATAATAATTTGTGCTATAAATGATGTGTTTTTATTTTCTAAAATTAGAAATTTTGATCCATAATTTTTTGTGTTAAAATTACAAACTTACATCACCATTCCGCACCGAGCTACTATAAACTATTATAGAATTTTGATTTGTTTCTATTAATAATGATTTTTAATTTCTTATACTTAAATTTAGCTCATAAAATTATTATTACCTTGATGTTGATCATGATTTTTTTTAAAGAAAAAATTATAATTAATAAGTGACCCCTCTAATTTAATTTCCTAACTCCGCCACTGACGATAAGAGATTTATTTTGTTTATGTTTGAGTCAATTATCAACTTTTGCATGTGTAATCGGAGTGAATAATAGCAATATTTTTTTTTATTAGGCAAGAAAATTTTATTAAAAATATAAAATTAAATTCATATACAAGTTGGTGAAGTGTATTAAGAAAAGGTTCATAAGAACGTACACATTCTATTACTACTATAGCTCGCATCCACAACTAATTCCTCAACCTTTCAATTTTAATTTTAAAAGCAAAAGGAAAAGACTACAGAAGGAAGAAAAAAAAAAAAAAAAACTCCCCACATTTCAACATCAAACAACCAGCAGCAACCTTCTATGACCATTGAAAAATCTCTCCGCCAACTAGATTGTTTGTTGAGTTTTGGCATTTATTGTAATTGATTCGTGTAAATCATTCTATTTCTAGGATAGGTATGACAGATCATAGATATTGATTAAAGGAGATATTGTAGGAGTCAATCCCATGATTGGTGGGATTCACCTGCTATATAACCATGTACATACTCTGTGTGAGTAATATAGAAAATATTTTTCCTTCCTTATTTCTAAGTTGGTATCAGAGCCACACCAAAATCAGAAGTTCTAGTACTCCTTTCCCTCACCTCCGAATCCCTTGAAAGCTCTTGTGAACTAGGGCTACTCTTTGAATCTTTGAAAACCTTGACACCCAGAAATTAAACCAAATCACCATAAACCAGCAGCCACCCAATACAGCTATGAACAGAGAAATTACTGAATCATCTGAAAAAAAATCAGTTTCTATTATTGTTCAATCTGAGAGTGTTTTTAATGCAGGAATTATTCTTACAGAATCAAACTATGACATCTGGTCCCAGTTGATGGAGATGCATCTTGCTGAGAGGGAAAAACTCTCCTTCATTCGGGGCAAGAAAACTCCTTCTGCAGAATCTGAAGATGGATATGAAAAATGGTATGCTGACAATCAGAAAGTCAAGAGGTGGCTATTGATGTCCATGTCTCCAGAAATTATGAAGAGTTATTTACACCTACCCACTGCCCACGAAATTTGGAGTGCACTGTCAAAAGCCTTCTATGATGGAAGTGATGAATTACAGGTTTTTTCCTTGAACCAGAAGGCCTTCACTGCTAGACAAAGTGGAAAATCACTCTCTGTATATTATGAGGAGTTGACTGAAATTTTCCAAGAATTAGATCACCGTGATACAGTGGTCATGAAGGATCCAGATGACATTGAAGCATACCAGCAGTCCATTGAACGACTGAGGGTATACATATTTCTTGCAGGATGGGAAGAGTTTTTTGAACAAATTCGTGGAGAGATTTTGCGCAAAGACCCAATCCCAAATTTAGAAGAATGCTATTCTTTGATTCGTCGTGAGGTGGTACGACGTACCACTCTGAAAGGCGAGTTCGAAAACACTGAAGCTTCTGCCATGGTGGCAAAAAACCGGCCAAACCAGCAAGAACGAATGAGGCCCAATCATCATAAACCCACCAATGGTGTTGACAAGTCAACATACAAATGTACTCATTGCAACCAATTTGGTCATACCAAAAATAGATGTTTTGAACTTGTGGGATATCCAGAATGGTGGGATCATAGTCGGGATCCACGGAAGAGGAATTCCAAGGCAATCCCCACTGCTGCAGTTGTCCAAACACAGTCAGAAGATGATGAAGCTTCCGCCATGATAGCCACTACAGACAAAGGAGGTAAGGTTTTAAATATCTCTACACCTGTTTCTAATAGTGCATGGATAATTGATTTAGGTGCCACAGATCATATGACATTTGATTCTAGACAGGTCTCCTCTCTTAACCCATCCTTACACAAATTTGTGTCTTTGCCAATGGTACTACAACCCCAGTTCTTGGGGAAGGTTCTTTGCCCCTCACTGATAATTTAATTTAGATTCTGTTTTAGTTGTCCCATCCTTGAATTATAATCTTGTGTCAGTTTCCCAAATAACCACAGCCTTATCTTGTGTTATAATTTTTTGGCCTAATTTTTGTGTGTTTAAGGACATCCGAACGCGGGAGACGATTGGTTGTGGTATTAGGCAGGGAAAGCTATACTATTTGGACTTGGTGCCAAAGACTTCAGACGGGTTACAGTAAACTTTGATTGTGGACAGTTCTGAGTGGGAGAAAAAGAAATCTGACATATTCCTTTGGCATCGACGTCTGGGGCATGCTTCCTTTGGTTATCTGAAGAAATTATTTCCTAGTTTATTTGCAAAATGTGATATTTCTAGTTTCCAATGTGATGTTTGTGAACTGGCCAAAAGCCATCGTGCTTCGTTTCCTTTGATTTTGAATAAAAGTCCAGTTCCTTTTATGATTATACATTCTGATGTTTGGGGTCTGTCCAAAGTCTCTACGTTAGGTGGATTACGTTGGTTTGTTACTTTTATTGACGACTGTACCAGGATGACCTGGTTGTGCTTAATGAAATCCAAAGGAGAAGTGAACTTGCTGTTTCAAAAGTTTCATACAATGGTTGGAACTCAGTACCATACGAAGATTCAAATTCTCCGCAGTGATAATGGTGGAGAATATCAGAGTTGTGAACTTCAGCAGTATTTGGAAGCACACGGCACTATTCATCAAACTACTTGCCCCAATACACCTCAGCAGAACGGAGTTGCTGAGCGAAAAAATCGACACTTATTAGAGGTTGTTCGTGCTTTATTGATAGAAGCTCATATGTCGTTATCCTATTGGGGAGAGGCACTTACATCTGCAGCATATTTAATCAACCGAGTCCCCTCCAGCTCTATTTACTTCCAAACACCATTCCAGGCTCTTACTGAAGCAATTGCAGCCCCAACCGTTCCAAACTTACCTCCTTATGTCTTCGGTTGTGTTGCATTTGTACACCTCCACACGCATCAGCGCACCAAGTTGACTCCTCAAGCATTGCGGTGTGTCTTTCTTAGATATGCTACGCATCAAAAGGGATACCGCTGTTACCATCCTCCGACTCGATGGATGTTTATCACAATGGATGTTGTTTTCCATGAAAACTCCATGTATTTTTCCTCCGAACCTGAATTTCAGGGGGAGAATCAGAAAGAAATTCAGACTCTAGACTATGATTTTCTAGAATATGATTTTCACAACTCGGAGATAAGCGAATCCCATGAATCAGGTAACCAAGGTATGAGCAACTTGGATAAAAGTGGTGAAAACTTGGATTCTATTGGTGACAACTCACAAACTGGGCATGTTAACGAGGAAGTAGGTGAATTAGATTTGAATGGTACCATATTAGAACAAGGTGGTGATGAACACCCAGAAACTGAAGGTATGGAACGTCCACCACTGTTTGAGTCTGAGTCCCTCGTACCACAAGCAATTGATACACCCAACCAATCTCCTACTGAGGATGTTCCTAATTTAGTGGTTGAACCATCCAGGAAACAGTTACCACTACGTCTCACTAGAGGTATTCCTAAAACCACATATGAACCCGAACTTTCTAGTACTGTTAAATAGCCCATGAATCATTATGTGTCTAACCACCATCTATTAGAATCAAATCAGTCATTTGTAAATCAATTATCTATTTTATCTATTCCTAACAGTGTGCAGGAAGCCTTAACTGACCCAAGGTGGAAAGCCGCTATGAACGAGGAGATGAAATCCTTGGAAAAAAATCAGACTTGGGATCTCATTGATCTTCCACCAGGAAAGAAATCAGTTGGATGTCGATGGATTTACACTGTGAAGTATAAAGCAGATAGTACAATTGAACGCTTTAAAGCAAGACTGGTAGCAAAAGGGTACTCCCAAACCTATGGGATCGATTATACAGAAACTTTTGCTCCTGTAGCTAAAATTAACACAGTTCGTGTCTTGTTGTCTTTAGCTACAAACTTGGATTGGCCATTACAACAGTTCGACGTGAAGAACGCTTTCCTACACGGTGAACTATCTGAGGAAGTCTACATGGATCTTCCACCAGGATGCATGATAGCAAAAATGCACGATCAGAAGGAATGCAAATTAAAGAAATCGTTGTATGGGTTGAAACAATCTCCGAGAGCGTGGTTTGGAAGGTTCACAAAGTCTATGACAGCCTTTGGCTATCAACAGAGCAACTCAGACCATACTTTATTTCTAAAGAAGCAGCAAGGAAAGATCACTGTACTCATTATATATGTGGATGATATGGTGGTTACAGGAAATGATTCAGAAGAAAAAAAGGCTCTACAAGAGTATTTATCCAAAGAATTCGAAATGAAAGACCTAGGTCCTTTGAAATATTTCCTTGGGATTGAAGTGTCTAGATCTAATAAAGGGATCTTCCTCTCTCAGAGAAAGTATGCTTTAGATTTATTGAAGGAGATTGGTATGACAGGATGCCAACCAGTTGATACACCAGTAGAAGAAGGTTTGAAGTTATGTATTGAGTCTGATCAGGTACCAGTTGACAAAGGAAGATACCAGAGACTTGTTGGGAGATTGATGTCTTTAGCACATACAAGACCGGACCTTACTTATGCATTAAGTATTGTCAGCCAATTTATGCATAATCCTGGAGAACAACATATGAATGCAGTTATGCGCATTTTGAGGTATCTGAAGTCTGCTCCTGGAAAGGGAATTTTATTCACTAAAAACACAGATGATCAAAATATAAAGGTATATACTGATGTTGACTGGGCTGGAGCAGTAGATGACAGGCGGTCTACTTCAGGTTACTTTACATTTGTGGGTGGTAATCTTGTTTACCTGGAGGAGCAAGAAACAAAATGTTGTTGCACGATCAAGTGCAGAAGCTGAATATAGAGGTATGGCACTTGGAATTTGTGAGGCATTATGGCTAAGACTTCTCTTGCATGACTTGGGCTACTTGTCTAGGCTACTAATTCAACTATATTGTGACAACAAAGCAGCATGTGATATAGCTCATTATCCGGTTCAACATGATCGTACAAAGCATGTCGAGATTTTTCATCAAGGAGAAGTTGGATGAAAGAAGTGTGGAGTTACCAAAGATCCGTTCAGAAGATCAGTTGGCCGACATCCTCACCAAAGCAGTCTTGAACCAAGTGTTCACAAAGTTTTTAGGCAAGTTGGGCATGTATGACATCTATGCACCAACTTGAGGGGGAGTGTTGAGTTTTGGCATTTATTGTAATTGATTTGTGTAAATCATTCTATTTCTAGGATAGGTATGACAGATCATAGATGTGTGCGTCAATTTCCGACCACACTGCCAACTTAGTACTCAACTGGAGAACACCGGCAGAATAGGTTAAGCCTGAACAACCTGCAACAGAAAGAAGAGATTCCGGCGGTGGCTCGTCCACCCGGGGGCACTCTGACGATCAAGTCAGTAAAATATCTCTCAAAGATAACCAATAGTGCTTAACTCACTAGACAGAGCATAAAAGACATACCTTAGACCCATGGGAGTGCCTCCCTTTTATAGCCAACACAATTCTAGTCCCAATAGAAGCCTAGCTTCAATGGACTTAGGATTACTGCTAATCTTGGACTCCCAGTAGGATTAGGATAAACTCTTTAAGAGTCTTATCTTTACCCAAACTGAAGTTCCCTCTCATTCTAGGACTCTTGTCCCTTATCCGCTTATCCCGGATTCCGGTATTCTTGCAGATAACCTCGGCCTAGCCGAGATCATCTTGTCATCATGACCAGGACACGTAACACCTCGGCTGACACTCGGTGTCACCTCGACCACATGTTGTCATTCAAAAATTATGTCCCCACAACTGCCCCCTAGGTTCTATTACCTCGGCATCCTGAGGTGATGGAACCTATATCATTCCTTCTTTTAATCATGACCCCAGTTTAACTTCAGCTTGTAAATTTTTCTTAAAATTTCAACAAGTGTTAAACATGACATTGGTTTAACTTCAACTTGTAAATTTAAATTTTAACAAGTGTTAAACATGACCTCGGTTTAACTTCAACTTGTAAATTTTTAAAATTTCAACAAATGTTAAACATGATCTCGGTTTAACTTCAACTTGTAAATTTAAATTTCAATAAGTGTTAAACACATCCTCGGTTTAACTTCAACTTGTAAATTTAAAATTCAACAAGTGTTAAACCAACCTTAGCTTGTAAATTCCAACCTCCCAAGCATCATTCTTCAGCCTTCTTTGATTCTCCATGCCCGACCTCCCGTGAAGGCCGGTGAGAATGCCCCTTTGCCCTGTCGCGCTGAGGGACTGCAGGAACTGTGTTCTGCCCCCCCTTTCTGGGCATCTTTTTGTCCGTCGTTGGCCATCTATTCTCCTTTTTTTTTTCCACAGACGGCGTCGAATTGTGTGTATCAATTTCCGACCACACTGCCAACTTAGTACTCAACTTGAGAACACCGGCAGAATAGGTTAAGTCCGAACAACCTGCAACAGAAAGAAAAGATTCCGGCGGTGGCTCGTCCATCCGGGGGCACTCTGACGATCAAGTCAGTAAAATATCTCTCAAAGATAACCAATAGTGCTTAACTCACTAGACAGAGCATAAAAGACATACCTTAGACCCATGGGAGTGACTCTCTTTTATAGCCAACACAATTCTAGTCCCAATAGAAGCCTAGCTTTAATGGACTCAGGATTGCTGCTAATCTTGGACTCCCAGTAGGATTAGGATAAACTCTTTAAGAGTCTTATCTTTACCCAAACTGAAGTCCCCTCTCATTCTAGGATTCTTGTCCCTTATCCGCTTATCCCGGATTCTGGTATCCTCGCAGATAACCTCAGCCTAGCCGAGATCATCTCGGCATCATGACCAGGACACGTGACACCTCGACTGACACTTTGGTGTCACCTCGGCCACGTGTTGTCATTCAAAAATTATGTCCCCACAATAAATATTAATTAAATGAGATATTGTAGGAGTCAATCCCATGATTGGTGGGATTCACTTGCTATATAACCATGTACATACTTTGTGTGAGTAATATAGAAAATATTTTTCCTTCCTTATTTCTAAGTGTATTATCCTAGGTGTACCAAAGAATCCTTCTTTGAGTAAAGCCACCTCTCTTAAACATCTCTGCACCCCTTCGTTGATGGGATCCCTTGGAGCGTTCTCTAATGATATAAATAAAATATGTGACATATGACAAAAAAAAAGTAATCAAATGAGATTTATTTAGCACTCATTTGGAAAGAAAGGTTTGGTTGGATTGGATTTGGAGTTATTTTAATCATAAAAAGATAAAATAAATTTTTTAGTTCAATAAAACAAAATATCACATTCTACCATAATCATTTCATTTTTTTCTCTCACAAAAGTCAAAAATGCCAAAAAGCCTATCTCAAACGAGACTTTTTAACCTTAGCTAAAATAGTCCAAAAATTAAAAAGTCAACTCACTTCTCAAATGAACTCTGGTATGTATAAGTGTTTGTTAATTTAAATATCGATGTTGTGTTTTAATGATATAGTTAATTATGTGTTAAATTATAGCTTCATTTGGTTTTAGATTTTTGGCTAAAAAATATAAAAAGATAAAATTGGTTACATAAGTTAACAAGATAAAATGTCACATTTAAACCATAATCATTATGTTTTTTCTCACACAAAAGTAAAAAAAAACCAAAAAAACCAAACCAAACTAGGTTAAAAAAGTCTTAACATAAAAAAGTCAACTAAAAAAGTCAATACTAAACGAAGACTATGTAGTTGTTTAGTATGTGTTATATAAATGCACTTTTTGATTTTTTTGGTTAAAAAAATAAGGAAAAAAAATATACTGTAGATGTTTGGGATAATGCTTTGATTTTTTACGAAAAGAAGTAAAACAAAATATTATAGTAAAATTAAAATGACAATTTTACTCTTTTGACTTTTAAGTTTTTGACTTTTTGAGTAGTCGAATTCAAATAGCAAAATAATAATTTTGCCTTAGTAACTTTCCCTACAAGCTACCATTGAATAATATAAATTTTTTAACTTTTTTAATAACGTTTTAGCTATTTTAGTTTAATCCAAACAAAGGCCATGTATTTTGTAAAGATTAATGCTTGAGAGCATTAAAAAGAGAGCACTATGGAAGCATTAATGAGGTGGCTCTCCCTTTGATGTGATGGTTGTCTCTTGTGTTTTTTTTTTCTTTTATTTTTTACATTTTCCAACTCATTAGAGCTATTAGTGATGGGATTTTTTAGTGGTCTCTATCATTGCTGTTTTGTAAAAGTGAGACCCATTAAAATGTATAAATATATATTATATTAAAAAAATAAATTGAAAAAGAAGGAAAAAGTACAGTTGGAGACAAGAATGTTGGTGGAGATAAAGAAGGCGTACACTCACATACGCACGAACTCACTCACACACTCACTCACTCTCTCTCTCTCTCCGATCCGCCTTCACTGAGTTCGTTGGGTTGCTAACTGTAAACGAGCCTATTAACAAAGTGTTATGACTTAAATAATCTATTAAATTTTTTTTTTTTAGTAATTATACATTTTCTTACTTTTAGAGTTTTAATAATATGAAAATTCAAAAAACAAAAAAAAATTTGAGGTCAAAATATCACATCAATAGGTGGAACTTACTCTTTAGAATTCCTTTAGAACTCATATTGTAGAGTTCTCAAACATTTTTCTAAATATTTTATCAAATTCCTTATATGGTTGTGGGACCCATACATATATAGATTGTATGAATCCCACATCCATATAAAATATCAATACTGATAGAGACACCTTTTTTGAAGGACTCCACAACTTCAAAAGTGATCCACTCCACTTATGATGTACATATACATGAGTGGACCCCACACATTATGAGTTATGTGAATCACTTTGGAAATTGTAGGAGTCCTCCAAAAAAAAAAAAAGGGGTTTCACTTATTTTCCATAAAAAAATTGTTAAAAATTTTATTAAATTATTTAGAATCTATAACATTTTCATTAACAAATTCATTAACTAACGACACACTTAACATATCCATTGGAACAAACTACAAAAGTGTAAGTTTACTAACTACTACTGTCTGATATTACCAATGGACTTAAGATACTACCACTAACCTCTCAACTACCTTTGAAAGTAATAATCGTAAACATATATGGTTTATAATTAAAAAAGAGTAACGTTAGGGATTCAAAAATTTTATCAAAATTTTTATCAAGTATTTTATGTGAGTGTGGGATTCATACAATATAGGTCTCATATAGGTCCATATTCATATGAGATATTTAATAAAACTTTTGGTAAAATTTTAAAATCTCTAACATTTTCTATTAAAAAAACAAATTTAATAAAATATGAGATGTTACACTCTAGCACGGCCACAGAACTCTACTTGTTACTATGGTGCAAAATCACTTTGAGCACGACCAAAGGATGTTTGAGAAGTTATTATTTTAATTTTTAACTATTTTAATAAATTAAAATTTTTGTGTTTGGAAAAATTATTGAATTTTTTTTATAGTTGAATGTGATGTTTGTGAAAAAAGTAGTGAAATGATCATGAGTTTGATGTGACATTTTGTCTTGTTAGATATTTTAGTATATTTTGTCTTTTTGTATATTTTAACCCAAAAAAAGCCTAAATCTAAGTTGCCAAACATCTCCAAAATGTCATATCTGACCCATAATCATTTTTTTTTTTCTCTCATAAAAATCAAAAAAATTAAAAAAATCTATCCTAAAAAAACTTTTAACCCCAAAATAAAATAATAAAAAATCTAAAAAATTAAAAAACTAACTCATATGCCAAACGAATCAAAAAAAAAAAATATATAAAAAAGATAAGTCTGCAATGCCTATGACGAGCCAAAGATATGCTCTGCAAAATGGGCTGACAAGAAAATGTAACAATAATAATTGCTATGAAATGTAAAATCGAAATATTTTCAATTGGAAAAATGTTTCCGACCCCCACATAAACCGACCCCCACGACCCCTAGCTGAGCTAGACAAGCACGTGATTGGTCACGTGATAGACAGGAGCCACGCACCTCCTTTTTCAGAATTCAAAATGAAAAATATATTCAGATGAGATTATATCTCTCATCTCTATCACAAGAGAGCCCGACAGCTCCGCTCCTCCCCTTCACTTGGACGACAGCTCCTCAACTCCGACAGCCGACTCCTTCAGCTCCTCCCTTTCACTCCGACGTCCTTGACTTCGACGCCCGACTCTCGACTCTCTCTCTCTCTCTCTCTTTCCATCTTATTTGACAAAGGACGACTCCTCTCCTTTACGCCGACGACATGTCCTTCCCTTCAGTTCGACGCCTTATGCTATCCTCCCAATGCCCGACTCTCTCTATTTCCATCCCATTGACGACGAGGTAATCTGGTATATATATATATATCTATATATATGTATCTTGTATATTAGGGCAAAATTCCTCAATCTGATACATATTGTAAAATTCCTCAACAAATCCAAATAGTGATTAGGGCTTTTGACAGTATTAGGGCAATTATTAGGCGGATTTAGGGCTTTTAACAAATCCAAACAGTGATAAACAATTTGACAAATCCAAACACTAATAAACAATTAGGGCTTTTGACAAATCCAAACACTGATAAGCAATTTGAATGTTGGACTATGGCCTTTTGATTTAGTAATTGAGTATGGTAATTAGTTGTTTTCAATGTTGGATTATGGCCTTTTTATTTGGGAATTGAGTATGATAATTAGTTGTTGCCCTTTTGAATGTGGTAATTAGTTCAGTATGGTAATTAGTTATTAGCCTTTTGAATTGAGTATGGGGATTAAGTATGGCCTTTTGAATGTTGGATTATTGTAGTACTGTTTTTGGAATTGAGTATGACCATACTGTTTTGATTAGTTATGCTTTTATGATTGTGAACTTATTATGAGCTAAAATTATTTTTCAGTTTCAGAAATGTAGAATAATTATGAGAGTAAACATGTAATAGTGTTTGAACATGTCAAATAATTTGAACATAACAGTTATAGCGTTTGAACATGTTATAATAGTTATAGTTTGAACACGTTATAGTTTGAACATAATAGTTATAGTGTATGAAGGCAATAACTGAAATGAAATATTGTTGGAATAATTTATTAAATGAAGTTGCTATAATTTATTAGTGTTTGAAAACTAGCACTTACCCACAAAACACAAGTCCAATAATCTTATAAAATAATCATTCTGAAATCATTCTATTTGAATTTCATTTTTGATTCTCATATTGTCGTCGGTGTTATTTACATTAGGATAATTTAAATTTAAACCTTGATTGTTAAAGTTTAATGAGGATAACTTGTTATTGCAGATGTCAAGTTCAACTGTCAATGATAGTAGCTCAGATCGGTTGACGTACTTGAACAAAAATTGTCCTAGATGTAATAAAAAGGCCACTATTCGAATTTCTGAGACCGATCGAAACAAAAATAAGTTATTCTACTCTTGTAATGATTGTGGTAGTTTCATTGGATGGTGTGTGCCTGTGAATTCATAATGTAAAGATCATGAAATTTCAAGACAAGTAGAAGGAGAACTGCTAATTGGCGTCGAACAATTTCGACGTATGATCGAACAAGTTCGAGCTATGACTAAGGCCATAATGTTATGTAGACAATCAACCAACCCAAGGTGAAGGGTGCCATCTTGCCAGGGCCTCGAAAAGAATCGGGGGTTGGCCTGGCCTGGCCATGGCTAAGGCCATAATGTTATGTAGACAATCATGATAATTGTATTTTCCAATAAAGTTTTCCTTAAGGTGGCAACTTCAATCATGATAATTGTACATACTTTGTGTGAGCAATATAGAAAATATTTTCCCTTCCTTATTTCTAAGTGTATTATCCTAGGTGTACCAAAGAATCCCTCTTTGAGTAAAGCCACCTCTCTTAAACATCTCTGCACCCCTTCGTTGATGGGATCCCTTGGAGCGTTCTCTAATGATATAATTAAAAATCTGTGATATATGACAAAAAAGTAATCAAATGAGATTTATTTAGCACTCATTTGGAAAGAAAGGTTGGGTTGGATTGGATTTAGAGTTATTTTAATCATAAAAAAATAAAATAAATTTTTTAATTTAATAAAACAAAATATATCACATTCAACCATAATCATTTCATTTTTTTTCTCACAAAAGTCAAAAATGTCAAAAAAAGCCTATCTCAAATGAGGCTTTTTAACCTTAGGCTAAAATAGTTCAAAAATTAAAAAGTCAACTCACTTCTCAAATGAACTCTGGTATGTATAAGTGTTTGTTAATTTAAATATTGATGTTGTGTTTTAATGATATAGTTAAATATGTGTTAAATTATAGCTTCATTTGGTTTTAGATTTTTGGCTAAAAAAACATAAAAAGATAAAATTAGTTACATAAGTTAACAAGATAAAATGTCACATCTAAACCATAATCATTTTACTTTTTCTCACACAAAAGTAAAAAAAAAAACCAAAAAACCAAACCAAACTAGGTTAAAAAAGTCTTAACATAAAAAAGTCAACTAAAAAAGTCAATACTAAACGAAGACTATGTAGTTGTTTAGTATGTGCTATATAAATGCACTTTTTGATTTTTTGGTTAAAAAAGTAGGAAAAAAAAATGTTGTAGTAAAATCAAAATGACAATTTTATCCTTTTGACTTTTAAGTTTTTGACTTTTTGAATAGTTGAATTCAAATAGCGAAATAATAATTTTGTCCTAATAACTTTCCCTACAAACTACCCTTGAATAATATAAATTTTTAAATTTTTTTAATAACATTTTAACTTCTTTAGTTTAACCCAAATAAAGGCTATGTATTTTGTAAAAGTGAGACCCATTAAAATATATAAATATATATTATATTAAAAAAATAAATTGAAAAAGACAGAAAAAGTACATTCGAGACAAGAATGTTGGTGGAGATAAAGAAGGCGTACACTCACACACACACGCACTCACTCACACACACACACTCTCTCTCTCTCTCTCTCTCTCTCCCTCCCCGATCCGCCTTCACCGAGTTCGTTGGGTTGCTAACTGTAAACGAACCTATTAACAAATATTAAATTTTTTTTAGTAATTATACATTTTCTTACTTTTAGAGTTTTAATAATATGAAAATTCAAAAAAAAAAAAAAAAATTGAGATCAAAATATCACATCAATAGATGGAACTTACTTTTAGAATTCCTTTAGAACTCATTGTAGAGTTTTCAAAAATTTTTCTAAATATTTTATCAAATCTCTTATATGATTGTGGGACCCAATTGTATGAATCTCACATCCATATAAAAGATCAATAATGATAGAGACTCATTTTTTTAAGGACTTCACAACTCCCAAAGTGATCCACACCACTTATGATGCACACATACAAGAGTGGGCCCACACATTATGAGTTATGTGAATCACTTTGAAAATTGTAGGAATCCTCCCGAAAAAAAGGGGTTTCACTCATTTTCTATAAAAATAATTGTTAAAAATTTTATTAAATTATTTAGAATCTATAACATTTTCATTAACAAACTCATTAACTAACGATACACTTAACATATCCATTGGAAATACAAGAGTAGGCCCCACACATTATGAGTTATGTGAATCACTTTGAAAATTGTAGGAATCCTCCAGAAAAAAGGGGTTTCACTCATTTTCTATAAAAAAAAAAAATTGTTAAAAATTTTATTAAATTATTTAAAATCTACAACATTTTCATTAACAAATTCATTAACTAACGATACACTTAACATATCCATTGGAACAAAATACAAAAGTGTAAGTTTACTAACTATTACTGTCTGATATTACCAATAGATTTAAGATGCTCCCACTAACCTCTCAACTACCTTTGAAAGTAATAATTGTAAACATATATGGTTTATAATTAAAAAAGAGTAACGTTAGGGATTTAAAAAATTTATCAAAATTTTTAACAAATATTTTATGTGAGTGTGGGATTCACACAATATAGGTATCATGTAGGTCCTATATTCATATGAGATATTCGATAAAACTTTTGATAAATTTTTTAAAATCTCTAACATTTTTTATTAAAAAAACAAATTTAATAAAATATGAGATGTTACACTTTAGCACGGCCACAGAACTTTACTTGTTACTATGGTGCAAAATCACTTTCAGCACGACCAAAGTGGATGTTTGAGAAGTTATTATTTTAATTTTTAACTATTTTAATAAATTAAATTTTTTGTGTTTGGAAAAATTATTGAATTTTTTTATAGTTGAATGTGATGTTTGTGAAAAAAGTAGTGAAATGATTATAAGTTTGATGTGACATTTTGTCTTATTAGATATTTTAGTATATTTTGTCTTTTTGTAAATTTTAACCCAAAAAAAGTGTAAATCTAAGTTGCCAAACATTTCCAAAATGTCATATCTAACCCATAATCATTTTATTTTTTCTCTCATAAAAATCAAAAAAATTAAAAAAACCTATCCTAAAAAAACTTTTTAACCCCAAAATAAAATAATAAAAAATCTAAAAAATTAAAAAACTAACAAATATGCCAAGCGAATCAAAAAAATATATATGAAAAAGATAAGTCTGCAATGCTTATGACGAGCCAAAGATATGCCCAGCAGAATGGGGTGACAAGAAAATGTAACAACAATAATTGCTATGAAACGTAAAATCGAAATATTTTCAATTGGAAAAATGTTTCCAACCCCCACATAAACCGACTCCCACGACCCCCAGCTGAGCTAGACAAGCACGTGATTGGTCAGGTGATAGACAGGGGCCACGCACCTCCTTTTTCAGAATTCAAAATGAAAAATGCATTCAGATGAGATTATATCTCTCATCTCTATCAGAAGAGAGCCTGATAGCTCCGCTCCTCCCCTTCACTTGGACGACAGCTCCTTCACTCCGATGGCCGACTCCTTCAACTCCTCCCTTTCACTCCGACGTCCTTGACTCCGACGCCTGACTCTTGACTCTCTCTCTCTCTCTCTCTCTCTCTCTTATTCCACAAAGGACGACTCCTCCTCTTCATGCCGACGACATGTCCTCCCCTTCAGTTCGACACCTTACGCTGTCCTCCCGATGCCCGACTCTCTCTATTTCCATCCCATTGATGACGAGGTAATCTGGTATTTATATATATTTATATATGTATCTTGTATATTAGGGCAAAATTCCTCAATCTGATACATATTGTAAAATTCCTCAACAAATCCAAATAGTGATAAATCTGATATATATATATATATGTATCTTGTATATTAGGGCTTTTGACAATATTAGGGCAATTATTAGGCGGATTTAGGGCTTTTAACAAATCCAAACAGTGATAAACAATTTGACAAATCCAAACACTTATAAACAATTAGGGCTTTTGACAAATCCAAACACTGATAAACAATTTGAATGTTGGACTATGGCCTTTTGATTTGGGAATTGCGTATGGTAATTAGTTGTTTTCAATGTTGGATTATGGCCTTTTTACTTAGGAATTGAGTATGGTAATTAGTTCTTGCCCTTTTGAATGTGGTAATTAGTTCAGTATGGTAATTAGTTGTTGGCCTTTTGAATTGAGTATGGGTATTGAGTATGGCCTTTTGAATGTTGGATTATTGTAGTACTGTTTTTGGAATTGAGTATGACCATACTGTTTTGATTGGTTATGTTTTTATGATTGTGAACTTATTATGAGCTGAAATTATTTTTCAATTTCAGAAATGTAGAATAATTATGAGACTAAACTTGTAATAGTGTTTGAACATGTCAAATAATTTGAACATAACAATTATAGGATGAACATAACAGTTATAGCGTTTGAACATGTCATAATAGTTATAGTTTGAACACATTATAGTTTGAACATAATAGTTATAGTGTATGAAGGCAATAACTGAAATGAAATATTGTTGGAATAATTTATAAAATGAAGTTATTATAATTTATTAGTGTTTGAAAACTGGCACTTACCTTCAAAACACAAGTCCAATAATCTTATAAAATAATCATTCTAAAATCATTCTATTTGAATTTCATTTTTTATTCTTATATTGTCGTCAGTGTTATTTACATTATGATAATTTAAATTTAAACCTTGGTTGCTATAGTTTAATGAGGATAACTTGTTATTGCAGATGTCAAGTTCAACTGTCAATGATAGTAGCTCAGATCGGTTGACGTACTTGAACAAAAATTGTCCTAGATGTAATAAAAAGGCCACTATTCGAATTTCTGAGACTGATCGAAACAAAAATAAGTTATTCTACTCTTGTAATGATTGTGGTAGTTTCATTGGATAGTGTGTGCCTATGAATTCATAATGTAGAGATCATGAAATTCCAAGACAAGTAGAAGGAGAACTGCTAATTGGCGCTGAACAACTTCGATGTATGATCGAACAAGTTCAGGCTATGACCGAACAACAAAGATCTATGACGGAACAACTTCGAATTCAAAGCGTAAAGATGCAAAAAATAGAATTTGTGTTGTTTGTGTTGCTTGTAATTGGTGCCTTATTACTTATGAAGATGTAATGCTAGTTAAAAGTACAAGTAGATTGAACTATGTTTTGTTGTGGAATGGAATATCTATTAGTAGGAAACAGTTTGTTATTTTAGAGTGGAATGAAATATCTATTTTAGTGTTTGTTATTATATAGTGAATAATGTGTTGTTATGGAATGGAACAATATGATGTTTTGTTGTGGCATGGAATATCTATTTTACAGTTTGTTATTTTATGTTGGAATGGAATGTCCTATTGATTGTTTTAGATTATTGAGTGCATGGAACATTGATTGTGGAATGGAACACTTATTGACTGAGTGGAACACAGATTGTTTTGTTCACTGATTGTTTAAGATTGTTGAGTGAATGGAACACTTATTTAGTGAATGGAATACTGTCATGATTTTTTGACAGTGTTTTATTGCAGGTTCAGTATATCATTTTTCAAGTAAAATTGTTTGCCTATTTGTATTTATAAAGTTGTGTGTGTTTTGGTGTTTAACATATATACAGTAAAGTTCAAAACTAAATTGTAAAAATGCTACTGGTCTTGCAGAAGATACCTGTTTTTTTAATCCTTTGTTTTAGATTTGCCCCACTTAATATCTTAGGGGTGATCCCCTGAGTGGTTTCTATCTCAATTTAATGTCATTTTATTTATGTCAATTTATAAAAGCTACCAATTTAATGTCATTTTGCAAAGCTGCCAACTTGTTAGGATTAGTGTGATGTTTAGCTGGGCAATTCCAACTAGTGAGTGATTCTTTTTGGTGCACATATCTGCACCTGGTTAGAAACATAAGCCTTGTGTTGAAGCCTTGATGATTTAGCCTCAAATTTTTTGTTGAATACACCAACAAGGACCTTAGCAGACTCTGGATTAGCTTTATCTGTTTTGATCAATATGTCAACTATTTAAGCAAAGGGAATGTTTGGGTATCTACCTAAGGGAGAAGCAAAGGCTTTTACACCTTCTTGGTGGTATTCAAAATGAACTGTCAAAAAATGCTAAAAAAATAATGATTTAAAGACAGATTTTTTGAACTATCAAAATGAACTGTCAAAAAATCATGGTCAAACACTGTCAAAATAGCAAACTCAAAGACAGATTTTTTTTACAGTGTTTTAGTAATAACAAAATAGCAAACTGTAAAAGTAGGACTTAATAGCAAACTCATGAACTTCATTACACAACATGTGTTACACATCTAATGTGGAACTTAACATAATAAGTTTCAATCTCAAAACAAAATGTCAACGTTCAATAAACTAGTCAAACATGTCTACAATGTCCATCATTCATTCCTGGTGTGCATGCATTAGAACCCGATGGGGTTAGAGATCTAGACCCAAAAATTTGAGTTAGGGCACTCATCAAACTTTTCGGTGTGCCGCTTACAAAGTCCGATGGAATAAGAGATGTGCCTCCAATAGCATTTACCACCTGTGATAATTCAAGTAAAAAAGTACATGTTACAAAATATTTGTAAATGAAAACAAACAATTGACGTAAAGTCGTCTTATGAACACATACCGGTGCATACATACTATTTTGCATGCCAACCATATAAGGATAATACGATGTATAAGCTTGAGCTTGAGCTTGAGCTTCAAATCGAAGCACCTTAGCAGCCTATATTTGTTCAAGAGTTTGTAAAAATGTACTTGAAAAGAGTTTGTTAAAAAAATAAAAAAACAAGTTCAATTCAATATACAATTGACCTTTGCTTTTGTTTATTTTTTTGCTGTTGCCTTGAACCGATTCACTATTTGATCTACTTTGGCAACCTTTCGTTTCGTAACTGGACGGCCTCTTCACCGAACAACCAAAGGATTAATCACCTTTCTAGTACTAGCTCCTTCTGTACAACCGGTGGCAATCGGACTTTTTGTGGAAGATGGTATCATATTAGTAAAAGGTGGTAAATTACTCCCATCACCCGATTCATCGTGCATGACTCTATCCTTCATTTCATCCAACCCAAGGTCTATAATTTTAATTTTCCCTTCCGAATTACCAGCAAGTTGTACAATGGCAGTCAATTTCTTGTTCATGTAACGCCCCCAAAAGTAACACAATTAATCCAACTTATACGAGAAATGAATATAATCAAATTGGCTTACTTCCATTCATTAGAGTTCATATTATAAAAGATATTACATGCATTATACTTTCATAAATGTTTATTATGAAACTACATCATGTAACACTAGTTAATAACAACAAAATAAATGCCCTACGGGCTTACATCTTTCCAAGACATAACTTGGTTATAACAAAAGAGAGTCATAAGCTCTATACATTTTAAGCCCTTGGCTTGAAAAAACATTTAAACACAAAAGTAACAAAATAGAGTCTCCAGCTCCTAAGTCCTCCCAAGCTACGTCCTTGGAGAAAGCATATCACCTGTACCTGAAAATAGTGTCCCAAGTAGGGTGAGCCAAAGCCTAGTAGAGATAGTCTAACACAATATATGAGGTTTAACTAAGATATAAGTGTCATATAAATGTTCAATATTCACGACCAACTTACATTCTTCCCATGACCATTCTATACAGATATTCACATCTCAAACCATTTCCATTTATTTATTTCATTTCAAGTCAATGCATCTCATTTCAAGTCATACGACAAGTATATATAATTTTCCCAACTAACCCAACTGAGACTACAACTCAGTGGTTTTCAATCAACAGAACTATCATACAAACACTTCGACCTTGCCATTTTACGAAAATTTTGTCCGCGGGATTGGCACCTATGTATACATAAGATTTTGGGACTTTCACCATGGACACTTTGGCCAACTTAATTCTCAATGGAGTCCATCCCCTATTGTAGACACCCCAATTTTGACCGCTTGTAAAACTTAGGCGCTTGATTTCGAGCACTCGATGATGACTATTACATTGAGTCAGTGGTTTAAATTCTCAATAAAAGAATCTGAGTTTGTGCTCTAAACAATTCCAACCTACCATACCCACTATATTTCTACCCTGAAACTCCAGTATTGTACCTTGTATTGAACCTGAAAGTAAGAGATAGTGGAAATACATTGAAGTCCAGCTGGACCTAAGTGATATCCGGCCGGAGATACCAACATCCAATCGGACATCTTGACTTTTTACACAAATTCAACAGTGTTCTGCTAGCTACCTAATTCTGCAGATATTTTGATCAAACCTGCTGGGGTCCTATAAATAGCAGGGTTTAGACTGCTGTATAGAGGTTGAAAAACACATAGAGAATTTGGTTAGAGAGATCAAATTAATATCAAGTGAGTTAGAAATATCAAGAGTGAGTTAGAAATATCAAGAGGTAGAAAAGATCAAAGCTATCATCCTTCTTGTTCTTCCACAAACCTTGAAGCTCTCATATCATCCATACATACCATACAAGAGCTTGAACTTGAACTTGATTTGAGAATTGAAAATCATACTCAAACTTGAGGGTGCTTTGAAATCAAATTTGATTTACAACAAGAACACCTTCTTTACAAGAGGTAAAGCCTTCTTGCTTTTATTTCAATCTTTGTTCATCTTTTTCTTGTGTTTTCATATTGTTTTTGGACTGTTTTGAGAGCTGAAACTTGTGATTCAAAGCTACCCAAAGGTGGAAGGGTTAATCCCCCTTGCTTAAACCTTACTCCTAGCTTAAATCCTTGTGTTTCCCATTTGTTTTCATCCACTTTTGCCACTATTTTGGGGCTGATTTGAGACTGTTTTGGAGTTGTTTTTCAACATCTAAACTATGTGATTTGAAGTTGTAAAAGTGGGGAGGGGTTAGCCACCCTTCCTTATACTTATACTAGCTTTAATCTCTCTATAATTGTGCACCTTCTATAGTTTAATTTCAGCACTATTGTATGTTATTTGGGGGCTGTTTAATTTACTTCAATAAGTTTGTTTTACATATTTTGTTTGTGTTATATTAACCAATTAATCAACCTTGCATAACCACCTCTGCAACCTCCCTCCATTCTTTGATGATTTCGATTAAAAAGTTGTGAAAAATTAAGATTGTGGTTCAAGTATAAGAAAGAAGCTTTTCTCATGCTTAATGGTTTAATCTCTTAGGAGGTTCACTACCAAAGGCATAAAACTTTCTCATGCTTAAAGGTTTAATCTCTCCAGAGGTTCATTACCAACGGCATAAAAACTTTTTTATACTAAAGTACAATAATGTATTTTTCAATTCTTTTTATCATCAGTGTGTCTACTTTTAAGGGATTAATTGACCCTTGGAAATCGCTAAGGAAAGTGTCATTATCACTTATTATCAAGTTTGGATTTCAAGTCATTATCGCTCACTATGGGTTTATCTAAGTTATTATCACTCTTTGGAGTTTAACTAGTCCTTGTTGCGCATTTTGAGTTTGACTTGAAATCCCTTATCGCTTGTAAATGCGTTTGACTCTTCCTTTGTAATTTTCCCCGAAGAATTTATCATCAGTGTGTTTACTGTTAAGGGATTAATTGACCCTTGGAAATCACCAAGGAAAGTGTCATTATCACTTATTATCAAGTTTGGATTTCAAGTCATTATCGCTCACTTTGGGTTTTTCTAAGTCATTATCACTCTTCTGAGTTTGACTAGTTCTTATTGCGCATCTTAAGTTTGACTTGAAATCCCTAACTTGTAAATAAGTTTGACTCGTCCTTTGTAATTTCCTCCGAAGAAAATAAGGTTTATTTCCTCGAGTTAAGTCGACACTTATTTTCCTTTATTGCATTTTGGACTTAGTGGATGTAAATATCACTGTGGACTTAATGGGTTAAAGAAAAGGGAAGGTAATATAAAAGAGGCTAATAAAATTGAGCTTAAAATGAATCAACCAACATAAAGAACCAATATGATTGATTGAATTCAGTCAGACGTTATACCGAGTTTATTGTATCAAGGCTTGTCTTACATTAGTCCATAAGTTTTGATGAATTTTGAAGCGTCTTTACGGCCAGACATTATGCCGGAGTCTATTATTGTGTCAAGGTGTGTCTTATATCAATTCATGATAATTTGATGAACCTTGAAGCGTTTCTATTTCCCTTCTTGAATTCACTTCATGATAAGAGGGAGGGGTGGTTGTTATGCATCGCATTTATTGATCTTTGTCCTATTGTGTCCAAAATCATCTTGCAAATCAACTTGCAATCATAGATGGTTTGGGAACCGAGTTCGCTCCTCCCTTGAGTATTTTCCATGATAGAGAAGAGTAGAAAAGACAAACATGGCTAGAAATACCCTGTTTGCATGTTTGCACTGTTTCACCTCAGGCACAAAAAACAGATTTCAGCAAAGAAAACAAGGTATGCTTGGATTTATTTGGGGCTTGACTAAGTCTTGTTTTGGGTCGGAAAGGCTCCAATAAATTGCAAACAATACACTTTTGATCGAAAGCAATGATAAGGTGAAACAGAACAAATCTCAACAAGGTAGACAGAGTAATTCCTGAGGAGCATCGCGCGATCATTACATATTATTTGTTATAATAAATTAGACAGCTCCTTTTCATTATTATTCATTTGGATTGTAATATTTATTTATTCGGACACTTGGACATTCAGACCCTCATTCGCGAGGACAAATACGTAATAAGTTGTATGTCTTCCACCCCCATTCTTTCTCCCTTTTATTTATCTGCTTATGATGGTTAGCATAAGGACATCATGTTTAATTTAGCATACTCATGTTTGCATCCACTTGTATTGCATTCATAAAAGTTCGGCTTATTATATTATTCAAATGTCAAATTCAAACTCTTTACTTGAATACGTGCGCTATCACATGCCTTGAATTGACTTGCATGCCATGCTAGTAGCCGAGCTTATTAATTGCATATTGTATGTGTTGCATTAGTCATAATACATAGTTAACATCATACATTTTTTTCTAAGTAGTTCTTTTTTTTTTTGGCTCGGAGTACAAGGTAAGTTTTTATGCTTTAGCATATTGCATAAGTGTGATTGTTGTCGTATCAAACATACTACCATGAGGCTAATTGCTTAAATGATAAACTGTTCGAATGCCTATGGATGGAGGCTATTCACTGACATTGGGATACTTTGATTAATGTATATATATATGAGATCACTTTTTCAAGTAGTATATATTCAAAACACTTTTTCAAAATAAACATGAAATCAAACGTTCCAACTTCTAGTGAAATTAGTCTATACTTATATGTTAAAAATAAAATAAGAACATATACTGTACATAAGAATCACATCATGATTAGTAGAGGCCGATCTTCGATCGGGTGAGTGGGGTGCTCATTATTAACCTTCCCCTCTCATACCTAAGTTCCCGAACCAAGATACTTTGGTAACGACGGACTAATGGCCTTTGGCACGAGTCACGGGTTTCCTAAATTTTCCAAAATAAATATTTAGGTGGCGACTCTGAAATCTAGCAAAGCAGTCTATTTTTGACATTTGATTCAAACATCGATTTTCCAAAAACAATTGCTGGATTTGGACTCTTTTTGTGTTTCCACTGTTTCACATTGCACTTGTGAAATCAAATTCATAACCAACACAAGTGGAGTCTGAACTGTAAGGGCTATTCATTCTTCCGAAAGAGGGCACAGAAAGCCGAGCTACAGTTACTGGCGACTCCACTGGGGATTTAGAGAACTTGACTTGAAATTTATGATATGAATTTTTTATCTACACCTATATGTTCTTTGCATTGCATTTGCATTGGTGCGCTTAAGTCCCTGTGTTTGCCATCTGCTATTCGTGGATGGTTTGCTGAAGGCTTGCTTACAAAGCTTGCCAAAAGGCTGACCAGTCATGGGCTCTACCATGTTGAGAACACAACCCTTGGATCTGGATTACCACCATACCGTTTGATCCTCCTTTCACTTCTCGGTGTTAGGTGTGAGAGGTATATTAGGTAGTCTTACTGAGGTACCCTCTGTGACTATTTGACCTAATGCATATAGTACACTCTAGTGACTATCCCAAATTAGGACAGGATGCCACCCCCTACAGGATGTTATGAAACCATTTGCTTGAAATAGTACAACCTAGATCATGTCAAAATCTAGGACAGGGTAACTCCCCTTATAGGGGTGTTTTGGTTCTTTTACATGGTATGTGCTTTTACAGTGAAATTGTACAGGGTGGTTCATATCAGTGTTACAAATGAGCAGTCAGTTAAAAGTTCAGTAGGGCTCAGAGTTCAGCTACGTGATGTGTTGAAAATTGGGGCCGAAGCGCTGTCCGATTTTTGATTTGCTTTTTTCTTACTTTTGCTAGGAAGTTTTTCATCATAGCTTTAGAAAGACCCGATATTCCTCAAGGTGTATGGACTCGTTCTCGCAGACTGTGTAAAACTCAAGATCTTGTTAATGGTCAGCCAGTGTTAGTTTCTCTCCCGCCAGTTACTTGACGAAGAAGGAACAAACAAGTATCAGCATCGGTACAGAGCGCTCTACCAACACCTGTTCGTGCACATAATTCACCACTATCTCACCTACCTAGAACAAGGATGGCACAGAATGGAGAAGAACTTGCTGCCATGATGGTAGCTATTCAGAGAACCATGGATACCGTAAATCAACGGATGGCCGCATAGGATGAGGTCATCGCTGATCTGCGATGCCTATCTGGGGCATCTGCATTACAATACATCCAATCCCTACTGCTCAACCAAATCTCGATCTTCCTCCACCAGTGAAAAATCCCCAGATCCTAGATCCCCAAGAGGTGTTTCCACAGGCTCCAGCTTATAGGCCCTTGGCACAACCACATGGGGAACTCCCTCCCTTTGACATCAACGATGATCTAGCTATGATAAAAATTGCCAGGCTAGAGAAAGTGCTAAAAAAATCCCAAGGCTTCAATTCCATTCTAGACATTGAAGATGGGTACACTAAGGCTTCAGTCAGACTACCAGAGAAGTTTAAAATGCCCCACATCGACAGATTCGATAGAAGTGGGGATCCAATTGTACATGTCCGCCTGTTTTCAGATGTTCTGAAGCCAATGGGTCTTTCTCGTGCTAAAAAACTGTCCTTGTTTGGAAGAACTCTGTCTGATGTAGCGGCCATCTGGTATGCAAAATTGAGGATTCTATGAAGCAAACTGGGAAGAACTGTCTGAGGGGTTCTTTAACCAGTATTCATATAACACTCAGATCGAGGTAACCATCAGTGAGTTGGAGGCAACTACCCAGAACCCCAAAGAACCTTTTTTTGACTTTGTCGCCAGATGGAGAGCAAAGGTAGCTCGGATGACAAACAGACCCTCTGAAAGGGAGCAAGTCAGGCTAGTGGTCCACAATCTCGAGCCTAATATGCTACAAAGGATGATAATGACTCCATTATCTACATTTGCTTCACTACACGAGTTGGGTGTCCAAATTGAAAGTGCATTCAAGAAGGGGATTATCTATAGAACTAGTGAACTCGCAAAAAGGCCATTCACTCGGAGTACAAATATTGGTACCAGCACTATTCCACGATCTACAGATGTTAGTACCTTGGCTACATCGTCGGCCAAGATGGCCGATCCCTTTGCTGCTGCTACAAACTCACAAACCACACAAAATGGTCAACCTTGGTTCCAAAGAACTTTTACCCCTCTCCACATGAGTCTGACCCGCGCCCTTAAGATGTTGCTGGAAAGGGGACATCTCAAGCCTCTCGATCCACGACCTCTCCCAAACCCACTGCCAGCTAGACACGATCCAACTCAATATTGTTCCTTCCACCAACAACATGGCCATCCTACGGACTCATGCATTCTTCTACGTCATGAGATCCAGAATCTCATTGACAACAAAGTCATCGCCCCTCCTAAACCAAATGTGACAACCAACCCACTTCCTGCACACAACCAAGTTCCCCCTCCCAAGAAATATTAACCATATCTAAACACTACCACCTACCTTCAACCCCAGTACATATATTACCTCATCCCACCTACCAAAATCGGAGGTGGTTATTCCAGACGAAACGGACGTATGCATGATAGACTTAACCCCATAAATCCAACCCAAGCATGTGGTGGCAGGAACAGAGAAAGAGAAGAATACACCAAAGATTGGACTGTCTGATACCTAGGCCATAGAAAAAGGGGCATCACTTGCAGAAGAGTATGATCCCAGCTTTTACATTGTGGCCATTGACCAGCCAAAACTAGTGGTCATATTGCCAGATGTTCTCAACGTCAATGCTATCAGAGAAGGCCAATTAGGGCAACACCAGGACGATTGGCCTGAACAAAGCCTAAATGACTTGGCCGAGCAAGAGGAAAACCTAGCCCAGATGGAAGAAGACCTAGCCAATCTCTACTTCTTTGACGAAGAGGATACAAGCAGTGTCCAGATAGGAACGGTTGGCTCAATACCGAAGAGCTAGATGAGGCAGAATAAACAAGAGGAATCAAGAAGGAAAAGGCCGAGGCTACATCCTTGATTAGCACAGAACAAGTGCTGGAACAATTCCAGCAGGAAAGAATGGAAGCAATCCGAAGGAAGATGGCCTCAAAGTGAGGAAATGACAATAAAACAATGCCATTCTGGAATGCAGGAACCAAAACCATAGTGGAAAAGGAATGGCATGTTGTTGATGAGAGGCATGATGTGAACATGCTCCAGGTAAAGCCTAATAAACACCTGGCCATGACTGCAAGGGAGTGGTGGCAAGATAATGATTTGAGTTATGCATATATGGACGAAGGGTGGAAATCTGATACCTCCGATGATACGTGGTATACGGACGAGATCAATCACATGACCCGGAGTGGTCGGTACTTCAAACTTGCGGCTTTAGATCAACCAGAATCCTCCAACAAAGAGGTTGTGAACACAAAAGAGAAAGATTGTGAAGAGAACCTGGTCTTGAAGCAACTCAAGAAGATTCAGGCAGATGTATCAATCTGGGGATTGATAATGGCCTCCCTGGAGCATCGGCAAGCACTTCTAGAGGCAATGAATCGAATCAAGCTGCCTATTGACACTACCACTGATCAACTAGTGTTGTTAGTCACATTCGGAGATGTTACGCCAGTGATATCTTTCACGGATAAAGAGTTGCCACCTGAGGGTGCCAACTACAACCGACCCTTGTACGTGACTCTGGAGAGCCGAAAAAAGTGGATTTCGGTGGTGTTAGTAGATACTGGATCAACAATTAATGTGTGCCCGGTACAGACTGTTTATGCCATAGGTTTGAGGCCTGTTGACTTCACGCCCATAATCCAATCCATTCGAGCTTATGGCAACACGAGTTGGGATGTTATGGGAACGTTCAAAAGCCATAGCGTGATCAGCCCCTTCAAGCATGAGGTTGAATTCCATGTAATGGATGTACAGACAACTTTCAATCTACTGTTGGGAAGGCCTTGGTTATATCAGATAAAGGTTGTGTCATCAACAGTTCATTAGTTAGTGAAATACCCCTTTAAAGATGGAATTGCTACTGTGTACAGTAATTCTGCAATCCATCCTCCCCAGGGTACTACCACACCAGTGTTGGAAATCATGAATGGGAAAAATGATGTATTCCTTTCTGGCTTCTCGTTGACAAAGGCCCGGGTGGTTCAAACCATCATGGTAGAAGGTGACGGAACTTATGTGAGTGCTTAGTCCATCTATATAATGAACAAACAGGGACACATGCCTGGATCAGGATTAAGCAGGAGTGGCAGGCAAGGAGGTCCTGCCGCTAAGGAGATGATTCATAATCCCCATGCTTTTGGGTGGGATACAAACCTACTGCAGAAGATTGGCAAAGGAAGGGAGCTGAGTTGAGAGGAAGAGTTAAAGCAGAAAAGGCTGGGAAACAGTACGAGTTAGTCCACAAGCCAATACGGGGAACCTTTAACGGAAGCTTTGTCCGCCAAGGGGAAGATTTCCCTTTTTGTGGATCTCTAGAGCCTTGGTTTGACCAGGAGACAAAGACAATGTGTCCCGGGTTCGAGATCTTCTTTGGGCACCAATTACCAAAAGAGGAAGATAAGCAGAAGCACCTGAACATTAATATAGATCAAGGCATGACTGCAAATATGGATGTTGAAGAAGAAGAACTATTAGGAAAAACACTGACTGACCTACTAACAAGTTCTATTGTTGGAACTGAGTCTGACAACTTGGGGGATAGTTTTACTATCTTAATGATCAGGGATGAACCAACTGCGAATTTCTCTAATCTTATTGTGGATGCATCTGAGGCTCCGCACCCAGTCTGGAAATTTGAAAAGGGGATCATCATCAGCAGTTCTGAATCAGATGATGAGTCCAAATCTGATTCCACTGAGTCTGAGTCAAATTCAAGTTCTTCTAAATCTGGTACTTCCGGGGGTGGTAACCCAGGTACCAAAGTCCTATCAAAGTCGTCTTTTAATTTTTCTTTTGAGTCAACTGTAACCGAGGACCTAGATTATACTAATGGGAATGTTGTAGACTTTGCTTACTTCTCTGTGCCTTTAGTATGTTATACTAATCTTGATTTTCAAAATTTTGACTTAAACGAAGAGGAAGAAATTCCTCGGGCTTTGAAAAATTTGGTTGACCAAGAGGAGGAAAGGCATGTTAAACCCTGCATAGATGAAATCATTGCAATTAATGTGTGTACTGAGAAGGATCCCAATTTGGTCCAGATCGGATCCACGCTGTCTTCAAAGGAACGTAGTGTTTAATCGCTTTATTAAAAAAATTCAAAGATGTTTTTGCGTGGTCCTACGAAGACATGCCTGGGATCGATCCTAAGATTGTACAACACCGGATCCCCTTAACCTGAAGCCCGACCCATCAAACAAAAATTGCGTAGAGTTCGCCCAAATTGGGCATTAAAGATTAAAGAGAAAGTCACCAAACAGATTGATGCGGGTTTCTTAATGGTATTTGATTATTCGACTTGGTTGGCTAATATTGTTCCGGTTCCAAAGAAGGACGGCAGAATCAGAGTCTGCGTCGACTTCCAAGATCTAAATAGAGCTAGCCTGAAAGATGACTTTCCATTACCCCATATCGATGAACTAGTAGACCTTACAGCTAGCCATGCTTTGCTTTCATTCATGGATGGGTTTTCTAGGTATAATTAGATTTTGATGGCACCAGCAGATAGAGAGAAAACTGCTTTCACCACGCCATGGGGCAATAGAGTTATGCCTTTTGGATTGAAAAATGCTGGGGCTACATATCAGAGAGCTGGGACCACCATCTTGCACGACATGATCCACAAGGAGGTTGAGGTGTATGTTGACGATATGATTGTCAAGTCTAAAGAGCAACGAGGCCACTACACCGCATTGGAAATTTTTTTTGAGCGGATCAGGGAGTATACAGATTGAGGTTGAACCCACAGAAATGCACCTTCGGCGTGACTGCAGGAAAATTGTTGGGATTTTTGATTACACAAAGGGGAATTGAAGTAGATCCCTCCAAAATCAAGGCCATCATAGAAATGCCACCACCGAGGACTGAAAAGGAGGTGCGCGACTTTCTGGGCAAGGTGCAATTCATAAGACAGTTCATCTCAAAATTAACCTTGATTTGTGAACCACTGTTCGGTCTGTTGAAGAAAGGAAGAAGTTCCAATAGGATGATCGATGTCAGTTCACCTTTGAACAGGTGAAGCAGTACCTTTAGAATCCACTTGTATTGTCGCCACCAGAACCAGAGAAACCACTGATCTTGTATTTGTCAGTGACAGATTCGACCATGGGGTGCATACTAGCGCAAAAATCAGAAGCTAGGTGGAGAAGGCCACCTACTATCTAAGCAAGAAGATACTGGAGTATGAAA